>VFFE01006991.1:1289632-1437332 GCA_008921705.1 Burhinus oedicnemus | reverse complement strand
GTGGCTGCTGCTGGCGGCGGCTTCGCTGCTCTGGGCGCCGGGGCAGAGCCAGCCCCGAGGTGAGCGCGGCGGGGGGCGGCTTGCGGGGGTGCGCGGCTTGCGGGGGTGCGCGGCTTGCGGGGGCGGGCGGCTTGCGGGGGTGCGCGCTGGTTGCAATGCGATGCCTGCAATGGAGTTACTTTGCAGCCGCCCCGCCGCGTCCCGGGGCAGGCTTTGGCCCCCGCGGGGCTGGGGGAGGCTCGGCGGCGTGCCCCCAACCCCCCGCCGGACAGAGCCGGTGCGGGGGGGCCGTGCCGGGCTGCGAGGGGAGCCCCGCGGGGGGAGGCGGGCTGGGGTCCGGCAGTGCTGCCCGCCTCGTTGCCACGCTCTTCCCTGCGCCCCCCTTCCTTTATCCCTCCTCTCCCCCCATCTCCGCGCTGTGCAGCCGCCCTCCCCCCTTTCCTGGAGCCCTTTCTTCTCCCTCGGCGGCGGGGGCCACTCCGCCCGGCCGCCTCCGGGGCCGCCCACTCCCTTTGTGGGAGCCGAGAGACGCCGTGGAGCGGCAGAAACCCGGGGGAGGGGGCGGCCCCGGCGGCACGGCCGCTGCCCCGCTCCCCGGGGCAGGGGGGAGGGCGGGCGGCCCGGGCCCCCAGCGCCGCCCGCCCCGTCGCGGCGGAGCCCCCAGGGCAGCCCCGGGGGGTCCCGCTCCGGGGAAGGGAGAAGAGCAGGCAGACCCGAAGGATGCCTCACGCTGTCGCTAATGTAAACCAGATTAAGCTCTGTTGTAGGGGGCGAGAGGGGATCAAACCCGTTTTCCAGGCATGAGACAGAGGTAGCATGAGGATGTGATGGAGATTAAAAAAAAAAAAAAAAAAAAAAAAAAAAAAAAGATAACTTTTGTAAATTTTTTGTTGCACGTGGGGCCGTTCCGGTGCACTGCAGGCGGGATACGGGAACGCTCCGCGGCGCGTTCTTGCTTTGAGAGTAACTTCATCGCACGCATCCTCTTTGTCCCGAGGAGCGGTAACTTGTGTTTTCCTAGAGAGCAGCCCCAGTTCACTCTCATACTGGGCCCACGGTAGCTGGTTCTGCGGCGTGCTGGGTTGTGAGGGAGAGCACTGGTAGGCACCAGATGCTCCCACCTTTGGCTTGGTTCAGCTCCTGGTGGCGTCAACGTCGGAATTTCTACTGATCCCTCCTCCCTGCGCATTAGTCCCCAACAGCATTAGGTCTGTGTTAAAAAACAAAAACCGAGAATGGAAAATGGTTGGAAGGCATGTGTTGTGCAGATGCACGAGTTAGTTTTCTTTACGGTGAAATGTGGTGTTCAGGATGGCTATAGTGTGGGAGATAAGCATCTGGATGTTTATATGCTGCAGTAAAAGCAAGTGTGTTTATTAATATGTGTACAAAACTTCATCCTCCAGGTAAGGAGGACAAAATCAAGCTCAAGTAAATTGCAGAGTCTTTATATAAATACATACACACACTTGTAAAGGAATACACTTCACCTTGGTTATGAAAATTCAGTCTTGGAAACAAATGAAAAGCCAGACAAAATGATGCAAAACTTACTTTTCACAATTTTTTTTTGTAAGGTACCATCTTACGTACACCAAATAACCTTACTTCATTACTAACTCCTGCTTAAATATGTATGTTAGGATACAGTTTAGAAAGGTAACAATTTTCCTAAAGCTGGCCAAATATAGGTGATAAGAGTACCCTTTTTCTGTAGAAATTTACAGTGATCACACCACAGTAATCTGTTGCAGCTTTTACAAATAGTTTGGTGCTGACATTCCAGCTTTTACATAGCAGCTCACATTGTTAGAGGCATCTTGATAAAACACACATTTTTATATCGGGGATCAAAGATATCAGTATATTTGATTGCACCTAAGCCACCCCTCCTGGGGCTATTTAAATTCATAATTGCATTTTTCTAGTTGAAAGATCAGGTCAGGAGACCATTCTGCCTATTAGATTAATTTGATAGAATTTTTTTTCTCAGCATGGGAGTACAGATCAGCCGAGGAAGCAGTGAGTATCAAACCCCCCTGGTGGATAACTGCCTTACAAAAACCAGAATTCAAGATAGCTGATCCTAAAACAATGTGAAGAATGCGATGCAGATTAGAATAGCCATGTTGCTTTTGCAGAAGGTAAACAACTGAAGCTCAAGCTTGTAAGCATTGTGATGATGTAAAAATACAGTTTGTGGTGAGGCTGGAAAGATTTCACTGAGCCGTTGCAAGAGCATTGGAGAAGTTTGGGGGAAAGCTATTGTGGCGTGCCCGGGGAGAGTACCTTGGCAAAACTCTAAGCATTTCTTGTTTTTCTGTTTGTTCCTGCTTTTTTCCTCTCAGCAGATGAGGAAACTGGAGCGTCCGATGGTTGCAAGGGTCTGTCAGAAAGTGCTGAGGTCCAATATAAGAAAGAGCAACACAGAATTGTAAAGTCACTGCACTAAGCAACTTTGAAGGTTAATGATTGGTTCTTTCAGCCTAAAGATTAATATCTGCTTACCTATAAAATTTAGTTGGTATTTTAATTGCAGGTGTTTTGTTAAAGTGTCCCCATCATGTTGAAAAGTGGGGTTTGTATTTTCGATTGAGTCTTTTGTATCCAATAACAGAGTTACTCTTCGTGAAGAACGTATCACTAGTGTCTGGATCCACATGAGAGTTATTTTACAACATCCGAAGCAAATAGCCATTTCAGAGGCTTATGTAGCAGCTTTGCTCTGCTGGAATGCATTCTTAATTATACTGGAGGTAACAGTGATACAGGTCTACAAAGTAGAAAGGGAAATGAGTTAATGGTTTTGCACAGTGTTGCCTATATTTCATAAATTTGATTTGGCCAATGCCAGGTGATTTTTCTGTAATTAAAAATCATCCTGCTACTGTAAATGTATGGTAATGGTAACTTTCAAGACTGTAGTTGTAGGCTAAATGTTTCCTCAGCTGCATCTCTCCTCAGTTTGTTTTTGTAAGCTGCTGTGCTGTAGTAGCCTGCTCTGTTGTTCCTGCCTGGGATTTTGGAGTGACAGTCTTTAAGTGCTGATGCTCAGGGGATTGAATGCCCCCAGAAAGGTGCCTGGGGTGCTCCGTCAGGGCAGAGCTGAACGCAGGTATTTCTCACGCTTACCATCATTTGGGTTGCAAACCTCCCTTGCATCAAGAAACTGGTTTAGTAAGTATGCTTAGACTATGATTAATATGCAATTCATAACAGTATGGTCAGCAACCACTTTTTTTTTCCTGAAACATAAGTGATATGGTTTACTTATAAATCAGATTGTTAGAGCACTTGCTGGAGATTTAGGTTAATCTCCTTAGTTTGAGATGGTTTGAACCTCCATCTCCAATTTCTGAATAGAGTGCCTTATTACCAAGTTGCTGTGACAGGTGATGCAGGGGAGGGGGAGGCATGTATGAAATCTCTCCAAACCTCTATTTGAAAATGAGCTACTGTGCAGCCAAGAATGCAAGTTTAATGGGTGCAGAAGGAGAGTGGGCAAGAGCAAAAGCTGATGCTGCAGTTGGATCATTAGGGTACTCAAAGGTGGAGGGCGAATCAAATTGCAGTTCTTCCTCAGCAATCGGGCATTAAATTCAGGAGAAAACCCTTTTTTTATTGTACCCATGTCTGCTGGGTTTTTTTTACTAGGTCACCCAAGCCTGGCACCGCTCGGCGGGATGACTGTGCGTCCCACTTTGTGTACATGGACTTTTTGGTGCCTAATTCAGAGATGGTGAGTTCTATCTCGGATGTGGTGTGCTTTAATTGTAGGTGTGGCAGCAAGATTCTTGAGTCTTTTTGGGTTTTTCAGATCTGGCCTTTAATCTACAAACCTAGATAGGTAGATCTTACACTCTTAAGTTGCCTCACTACAGCCTCATGCATTCAAAGGTGTTTTGTAGGTTGATGTGGTTTCCCTCTGATACTTGAACTGAGAGCCAAACTTCCTGAATATACTTGGATGGCCATAAAACTCTGAAGAAAGTCTTTTTATACCTTCAAGATGGGCTGCACATTGCATTCCCAAACACTTTCTGTATGAAATGAAAAAATATGTCATAGGGACTTTACAACTGCCGTACTGCATTGTAGGTTGGTATCTGCTAATGGCTTGAATAGAGCTTGTTTCCATCTGTCTTAAATACCAGATTTTTCAAGGAGAAGAGTGAGAATTAAGTGATATGGGAAACAGGAAGGTTTCAATCCACTGCAAAATTTGTCTTTATTTTTCAATATTTTCCTGGAACATGTCTGCTGTGCTTCCACTGGTGTGAGTATGTTTCCTCATAAGAGAACACTAAAAGAAACCTGATGTCCCTTGAGGCTTGTGGAAAACTTAAGAGGCAGTGCTATTTGCAACTTGCAGCATGAGACAGGAGGGTAATGAGCTAAAAATATGGTAGGAGTTTGAGGCAGAATCACTAATGCTATGGTAAGCTGAAAACTTCAATTTTTGGCAAAATTGGGCAGAATGGTATACTCGGCTCAAGTTCCCACTTTCTCCTGGGGTTTGAAACCTATAGGAGTGAACCTAAGCACTCCTCATGTGTCTTCAGGCAGGTTAAGTAGCAGGGCCACAAGATACTAACTGTCCACGCTCTATTTAAATTGTTAGACTATGTGATAAGCCTCAGGTCCATACGCACAAAGGAGCACAGAGGAACAAGGTGGTGGGGCAATCCCAAGAACAAACCCAGAGAAACTAGCCCCTCTGAGGGCTGTCTCAGGACCACCGTCATCAGCCCATGGGCCAGGGGTGACACCCATCACCATGAGTTACTGGAGAAGCTCTCCAGAGCTTAGGAGGGGTGTGTGTGAGGTGTGTGTCAGGGGTGGTGGCAGCTGTCTACAGGCGTATGGGACTCATTATGAGATGCAGAGGAAGAACGTTTTGGGACTGCAGAATACTCATTATGGGATGAATAGAGGAAGGGCCAAAGACAGAGTAAGAGGGGGGATCAATGTAGTCTGGGAAAGAACAAGTAATGGGGGGGAGGGGGGGTGGCGAAGAGGGGTATTAAAGGCCAGTTGGCTGTAAACAGGTTGCAGGTCAGTATGCTTGTCTTGTCCTGCCCCGTACCTCATTAGTACATATCCTGTACTGATGTACCTCATGTCCTGTCTTTTTATTAAACTCTGTTTCTAACCCTTCTCCTGGGTGAGGGGGTCTCTGTGTTATGTGCATGGAGATATAAATGCTAGCCACTGGAGAGGGTACTGCAAGTGACAGGGGCCTGCATGTCTGGGTGCCTGCAACAGCAGAGACCTGAGCATGTGTGTTGTGTGGGCTGCAAACATCAATCCAGACCAGTGAGCCAGGTATCAAAGCAGTAATAATTTTGGGATGGATACTGGAGAGAACAGGAGCTCCAAGGCAACTACTGGGTAGACTGTGGGGTCTGGGTGTTAGCCAGGAGACCCGTCTGCATGTGTGTCTTTGCATCAGACAACCAGTGACAAGAATTCAGGGCCAGCTACCAGGTAGGCTGGGCCTCTTGGCCAGTAACTAGAGAGATGCATGTGGGTGTGTGTTGGCTGTGATGAGGGGGTGGTATGTGTGCAAGGCAGTCTGTAGACCAGCAGCGGGAGTGGAGCTGTAGGCTTCAGGGGCTCACATGCCCAGGGTGAGACTGTTGGTGGTTGCATTTGTGTGTTTGTCTTTGCTGATCTATATGGCTGGCCATATGTATATGCATGTATGTGTTGTATTATGTTTGTGTGGCTACGTATGTGCCTGTTGGAAATACATGCTTGGCTTTACTATTGAGTGGACCTGGGAACATGGAGCTGCAGCAGCTGCTTCTGTTGGGCCACAGGACTTGGCACACCCCAGCAAAACTCTGTAGAAGAGCAGCTATAAGTCTGGAGCTCTGGGCTTTCGTGTTCTATGACACAGTTTGGCTGTTGAGGCCTTAGTGTAATGGATTTTGTTCTATATAGTACTCTACAAAAGTCAGTTTTAGATGACCAGTCTACCAAATCATGTCAAACACAGACTGCGTTGCATATCCCTAGGAATGCTGACTGTGTGGGTACCTTTGCGTTAAAATGATAAGGTTCCCTAAATTCACATTAAGCAACACAAATATATTTTGAAATCTTCATCGAATAGAAATGGGGCTTGATCATATTCAAAGGAATTGGTAGAGTAGAAGGGGTAATGTAAAAGGTAATAGATCTCAACTAGGTGCAAATTTTCGTGATTGAGGTCTGACTTTTGAGGATGGAAGAGAGGAAGAAAGAACCATGAGAAATTTCAGTTTTTCTGGTGGTCTGCAAAGAATATCTTGGACGTCTTGTAGGGGAAAAGTTGTGCTTGGTCTCGATTAGAAAGTTCTAAATTAAAATCTGCTTTGGGTTTTTTCCGCACTTATTTTAAAAGGAAGTCAGTACTAATAAGCCACAGAATATTTCTTCCTTTCCCAGAGTACAAAGGTATGTGACAGAAAAAAATCCCATGAAAGCATTCTAAGTAGACCGAAGATTAAGATAAAAAAAAATTTGTCTGTCATAAATATTTTCTCCATTCCCTGAGGCCTTAGAAAATGCATCTCTGGAAATTCAGGACTATCAGTATGTGTTAATCAGTTGTTGGTATTTACAGCAGTCTCCCACAGCAGCTTCAGGTGGGGTTTGCTACCTTCTCCTACGTGTATTTTTTTCTGTCCTCCAGGCATCCTTTCCTGACCAAACAGTGGAATGTGTTGGAGAAGTTTTGCAAGATGAGATCAGTTAGGTCAGCCTGCAGGAATTGTGATTTGTTAGTTGGCATAAACCTTAGGTGCACATCAATCAAACTACTCATTTATATATGGTTTGGGGTACTTAAGTGGTATCTCAGAGGCTGTACAAAGTGCCTCTGGGCACTAGAATGTGGGTACAGCACTCTGGCTATGAGGTTTTGAGGCAAGTGCTTCATCTGGTTGTGAGTCAAAGCAAAAAAGGTTAGGTATATCTGTGTTTGTTCTTTTGTAGTCACTTCTGCTATTTTAAGGACTTTATTTTAATGATTTTTTTGGAATCGTTAAAATCTGGTTTTTAGAGGGGGGGAAAAACCTGCTTTTGCCCTGAGATGTAATTATTTGATACACATTTTTGGGTATGAAAAGCTGTATACATCACAATTTTACAGAAAAACTAGAAGAATTATTTTGTAGTTACAGTAGATATAAATAACACTTTAAAAACTAGAAAAAATAGACATGTAAGACTATAAAAATACTGTCAAAGTCTAAGCCTTTGATATCCTTATTACAAAGATACATAGATGGACATAATCGAGACTTCTTCTCCTGGTGTGAATCAGCAGTTCTGCTTCCTGAGAAGTTTCCCTTGTGTTCCTGGCAGAGCAAAATGGACTTCTAGAATGCTTTGGTTTTACCTGAGAAACTGATTTTATTTTTAAAGTCTCCCTGGAAAATCACTACTGGCCACGTGAGCTCAGAGGGCTACTGGAAGGAAGGGAGGATGCATGGCAGACCATCTCACCCACTGCCTTTTCCACAAGTGGCTGAACCTTGCAGGCTGTGTAAAGCAGCAGCTAGTGTGGGCTGATGGACTGAGTTGGTTTGTCTTGTCTCTTCTGGGCTTTTCCTACCAGCCAACGCCACGAAGATCCCACTTCTGCTTTGTGCAGACAGAGTAGATTTGAGACTTTTGCAATTCATTCTCTTTTATCAGCTTTAACTTACTAGCTTTTAATGATTTTATTTTTTTAAACTGTTATTTAATACAGTAATGAGTTCATCAGAGATATTCCCTAACCTATTCTTTTAGATTAAAGTTTCAGATTTGAAAGTTGTTTTGCAAGCATAATGTAATTCCTTTCTGTGAACTCATTTATAGTGCTGTGAGATCCAGCCCCCTTCTTGATTCCCGCATGAGAATAAAGGTTAAAAAGCTGTTTAAGAAAAGGTCTTCCTGAAGTGGAAACTCTGTTTTCCCATTGGCTCTGCCTGCATTTTTACTGCTGTTTTGCTCCAGAATGACCTTGAAGATAGGCCTGTGTCCACTGCCTCCTCTATCATGTTTGTGTAAGCTTTTATTTGCTGAAAGGCTGAGGGGGCAGTTCAGAACCTGTATAGATAATTCAAAACAACGTCTATAGTCTTGATTTAGTTATTACTTTTTTTTCTTGTGAACCTGATTAAGCAAGAGGTTTTTAATAGCAAAATCCTAGCTCTTTACAAATCAGTGGCGTAAGTCATGCTGACTATAATAAACCTTGGATATCAGTCATTGAGCATAAATGCAAGCTGGAGCTAGCACTGACGCTCACTTACATTAGTATTGAACGTTTTAATTCAGTTTTCTGAAAGCCCAACTGGCATTTTGCCTTCTGTCACAAAACTCGTCTGATCAAAGAACTGTGTAAAGAAATGTTTGTGTGGGAAGAAGAGGAAAAAAACCTGGTAGCGACTGGCACTTGCAGAGCAGTTTGATTGTGGTCGAGTGCTGCCCTTCCGGGGAGAACTGGAGCAGGGGGACAAGTTGTCCCTCATTTTGTTTACGTGGGCACTGGCAGAACGAGCTTGGCAGCCATGGCACAAGGTGGTGGGCAAGCTGGGAAGCTCCTCTGCCACCTCCTACCCAGGCAGAGCTGCTGCCAGGCTGGATGGAGCCTGGCTGGTCTTCACCGCCTTCTCAGGGTTATTCCATATCCATCCAGGAGTATCTACAGTGAGTGAATCAATGGGAGTCCAGCACCAGCAGTAGGCTTGACAAACCAATTAATCAAATTACGCCTTCCCTGTTTGTGGCTTTACTGAAGTGAGAAAACCAGCTCCCGAAGGTGCCTCACTATTGTAAAACTGTGGAAGAGAATCCACTGGTTTTTCTTGTCTAGTTTTCCCTTACAAACGTTTCTCATTCAAATGCACGAATGTGTATTTTGTTTATCCTCTGTGCCACACCATTCGTGTATTTTACTTGCCTTTACTGTGCTGCCTTTTGTGCGTATCTTGCACTGTTGGAAGTGGGGAGGGCAAAAAAGGCTTGTGACTGTGTGCTAATGCCTCTGATGATTCGGTTGTTTCTACTTTATTGGCTGAGAAGGGCTAGATAACACAAGTTTGAAGTGAAGGTTCTTTGAATTGTCAGGATCTGTGGAAACCCTGGTTTAAATTAGGGTTGTGAAATATATGCTGTTGAAATTTCTAGGATTCCTTTGATTTGCTTTAGCCTGTAGAGTCTCTAAAATGCATACTCAATGACTCCTACCAGAAAACACCCTTTAAAATACGCTAAAGATATCAACCTTTTGTTAAGAAAATGAAGGATGAAATGAAGTCCACTGAATTTGGGAGAATTGCTGTGAATTTATGTTTCCAGAAAATTTGTTCATTCCTTCAGTAGTTGCTAACTAAGTTGTTTCAGTAAGGCTCGCTCTTAACTGCACAACTAGCCCAATTTGCTTTTATGGGGTAATATATCTCATTTACAGGATTAAGTAACACATTTTTACAAATGTGTAAATGGCAAATCTGTCATGTATCTAGAACTCTGATTTGTGAATAAAACTCCTTTTTAAGGGTTATTTTTGGATATTAGCAACAAATATCCCTAAAAAATGATCAACATCCTAGAAACCATAGTTTTTTTGCTAATTCAAAAATGTGAGCTTGCTACTGAAATGGACATTTAGAAGTAAACATGGATTTTAAGCTAAAACTTACAGGAATCAAGTCCCTCCAAGCCCCAGTGCAATTTATCTTCCTTGAAGTAGGTTTACAGGGCGTCTGCCAATGTCCTCCAGAACAAGTTTATCACTGCTAAAGGCATGCAGGAAATACAAATACTAGAGTCAAATGGATGGGCACTCCTTTTATTTGGCAGTCACACAAGGGACAGCTTACTTCCTTGCATATTTGATAATATTGTCGTGGGGACATTTCTAATGGGAGAAATTGATTCTTCAAAGCACAGTGCAGGTTTTCTGTGAAGTGCAGGAGGCTGCTCTTTGCAAGCAATGTACGTGGCTGGGCAGGGAACTTCAAGCTGAACTGGGAATAGATCTTTCCATAGTGATGAGTGATAGTATATGATCTGAAGGCAGCAATGAAGCAATAGGTACAAATTATGTCTGCTGGTGGATGGCTGTATTCAATGTGTATCTTGGCATGGATCAGAGGTCGCCACACTGATGTTTAGCTCCAGGGATATGTAAGGTTGCTCAGAAACTTTATTGCATGATACTTAGAGTTGGTTTAAGGATTTGCTGTTGCTTGCTGCCACTGCTATAGCTAATAGTGGTAATGGACAAATCTGAGTTTGGATATCTCTTGGTAGGCTGAAAATCCTGCTGTAATGGTAGGAAAAGAAGGTAAGAAGGAGCTTCTCAGTGGTGCAGTGGTAGGAAGAGGTCAGGATGTCTACTCCAAAGAAGAAAAACCCTTCTGTATATCGCATAGTATCAACTGATGATACAGTCTCTCTAAAACTCGAGCAGCCCTCCTCATCTTTTCTGTTCTTAAGGAGAACAAGAAACACATGCTGCCCACTCTGCAGCTCTACCTATATGATTGCTGCATTTCCCACGGTAATCAGCAAAAACATCTGGGATGTTTCAGGATAGGATCCAAAATGTGCGTTGCAGTTTTTTAGTGTCACTGTAGCATTGCTGAATTTTAAATTAAATGACTTGAATGCTCAGTCCTGGTCTTCAGACTGTTAGAATTTTCTTTAAAAATTGCCCTTTGGGCTGAAATGCGTCATTCTTGTTTTCAGGCCAAAGGCAAAATACTTTCAGGACACTTGATTAAAATTCCATGCAGGTGGCTGAGTTATTGAGCATTGACGGCAATACAGATGAGAACTTTTTAAAAGCTTGCAATATTGGTTGGTTTATTTCCCTTTTTATTTTTGTGACCTTAAAATTACACTTTTTCAGGATTTTATCCTATATGACACAAATGCCTTTGATTTTCATGAGGATATTTACTGCAAAAAAATAAAATGAGGGTTTGAAAGTGGTGAGGGTTTGAAACATAGAAAATGTGCAACAGGTGACTTGCTATTAATATTTTGAGAAGAAATTTGCAAGATGTGCCCTGTATGCTTGTTAGCCTGTGTCCTTGGGCACCAGCAGATGTAAGTAAACAAAGCATGGTGATTTGCAATTTTACTTTGTTGCTTGGAGTAAAATGCTTAGGAAAAAAAAAGTAGCAGGGTATGTTTTTTGCAAAGAGCAGAAGGCCACCTCTGTAGCATGTTGAATACTTGATTATAACTGAAAAAAACCTACGGAGGTTGTTTTCCAACTAAGCATTTAAATCGGAGATTGCAAAATCTTGTCAGTAGAGATAAGGGAATGATCAAGTTTTGCATGTCTTCAGTGTTACACAGTTGCAAATCCTTTCAGCTCCATTCAAGCTGGAGGAAATGCGCTCCATTCTGCCCAGGAAGATCTGGCAGTGATACAGGGCTGTATGTGCCCTGATAATGCCTTTGTGCCTGCTGGAATGAAAACATTTTTCTTCTATGTCTGGAAAAAAACCACATGGCTCTGTACGACAGGAGAGCTGGCAGTTCTGAGGTGCCAAAAACTCTTCAACTTGAAATGGCTTTTGTTTATTAACGGAAAAATTCCACTTAAATAGAAATCTAACTTCATCTAAGGCAGCTGCAATTTGTAATATTAAGATAGTGCATTCACATTAGGAAAGGGGAAAAATACCACGTATAAATTTTGTTTTTATATATGGCTGGTGAATAACAAGCTTAAATGAACGAAGTGAAAAATCCATTTCAGAGTTCCTTTGTAGTGCAACTAGTTGCTGTAAGACTTGGTTTATGATCACAAAGAGATGCCAGCTGCCTCAGGGGGGTCCTTCTTTATGTTTACATGGCGAAAAGAAGTAGTAACACTTTGGTTGTGATACTGAGTCACAGTACAGAAATGACTGGGACCACTAAAGCTTTAAAATTCTTTTCAAGCTCAGGTCTCTTAAACTTTGCAAATGATAAGTGTAAACTTAGGATCAGGACAGAGCTAATAGGAAGTTGTGTCCCAAGTATCTATCTGTTATAATAAATGATTCATTGTGAAGCTTAATATTGCACATTTATGCATGCAGATTTAATTAGGATTAAACCCAGACAGGATTTTCATTTACAAGGAAGACTGTTGCCTCAGATTGAAAACTGGTGATAGGAAAGAAGTGCAGGGTGAGCCGTTATCTATTGAGGTGGTCATATTAAAAGGTGAGGGGGAAGACTACTTTAGATCTAACATCGGTAGGAACAAAAATGTTCTGCCTTGTTGATACTGGGAAACATCATAAGTGACAAATGACTGAGGTCCCTAGTCTTTGACATGCCAATCACACTGCCAGTGCTATTGTCATATTGATCTAAGCTAATATGGTGTCTTAGGCTGCATATAAACAGAACTGACAAGACACTGAAGTATTTAATAGCTGTGGCTTGTATTTATTTACATCAGGTTTGAGTGAAAATTGTTCCCAAGATTAGGGTGACTTCAGGAAAAAAAAGCTAGTGTAATGCTAATAGAAAGAACAACCTCCAAACCAACAAACACAATGATGTAGACTCCTCAACATGTGGAAAAAGCTTTGGGTGAACAAGAAAGAACTAATTTCATGGTCTGGCAGGTTTGTTGTTTCTTGGCAGCCTGCCCATCTGTCAACTTTTGGCTCTTTTACTTTGGTGTAAGAGCTGTGACAATTTCTAGGCAGATTCTTGAACAGGCCAACACCATACAGAGAATCAATACTTGCAAGACATGACTTGACAGAAGAAATATTGATTACACTTTGAAAATGCATGATATATAAAGAGTACTCACAAATTATCCACCGTTTATATCCAGTTGTACTGTCTGATGCTAAAAACTAGCATGAAAACTAGTTTTCTTTTTCCCACTGCCCTTCAGTTTGTTCTAATTGAAAGAAATCAGCAAGTTACTGCCAATATTCAAAGTGTTAGAAATTGCTGTGATAAAACTTCCTGGTACTCTTTTTTTTTTATCCCCAAGAACTTGAACCTAATTTTTTTTGGCCTCAGATCCCTGGAATCTGTGAAAGGACCAAGCCATAATACTAGAAACCGTATTCAGGGCTGTCATGTAAGCTGTTAAACCTATTGTATTTAGCAATGTTTTCTATTCTCTCAAAACACTCAGCTGAAGGCTGTCAAGGGTGATGTGTGCTCCTTTGGGAAACAAGGTAGTTCATTTGTAGGAATGTCTGGATAGGACTGAAAATTAGTTGCTCAAACGCCTTCAGTGTTAAGAATTTGCACGCTGACCCATGTCTTTACATCCTTATCCTCTCTACTTCCAATCTGAGTACATGTGTTGTGACATTGTCTCTATACAATCTACATCTATGTTTGCAAGCTCCGAGCATGAGAGGGACTTGGAAGGTGGGACATTGGAAAGTTTGCATTAGCTAACTTGTTAACACTTAGCTTCATAAACTAAAGGATATTGTTTTACTGTTAATATTAAGTCTAAACTAGTATCTAACCCATCCGTGGTATTAAAAACCTCAATACTTTGTGTGAGAAAATGTTAGTTACTGTGTAACTAGCAGAGATGACAAGCCTCAGTTTCTTGTGCGGATGTATTGGTGTTGCTTAGCCTTCCTTTTTTCTCAGCATTTAATCTGGAAGTCTGGGTTTTCTGTGTTATAGACATTTTTCAGTGAGTTTGATAATTCCCTAATTTTAACTCTCTATCCTTCCAATACTGCATACCAGGAAATTTTTAGCATGTTACAATTAAGACTTAATCGGGATGTAATGCTTTCCTCCCTCTTCCTTTACCTTAGTTTTCCATTGCCTTTTATATTTAGCATGCTACTTTTTACACTTTGAAACTTAAAATTCTAATAGGGTTCAGATTTTCTGCCCTTTTTTTGGGAAAAAAAACCCATTTTTTCCTTGCTCAAAGTCTCTGCTACATTCTGGACATCAACCTGGCTGTTTGCTGCTGTTTGAGAGTTTTATGGAAGATGCGCAAGTTATGCCAGACTTGCTCTTTAACCTTCGCAAACTATACGGAGGAAACTAGTGGGGGAAGACTAGTAGAGCTGAAGTTCATTAAGTGAGCAAACTTTTGCCTTCTGCGTTTGCAGTCTGAATTTGACAGAATGCTTCTTTATTAATTTGCAGTGTTCTACTTCTTTCCAATACGTTTCTGAGCACTGAATGCTAATTCGCACATCATCTAGCCCAAGGCAGACCACAGTAGGTAAATGCGTGTTGCTGCGGTACCCTGTCTCCATTAAGGCTCTCTCATTAATGCTGAATGCGCATAAGCAACAGCAGAAAATGTTTGGCAGAGAAACCCTTTGCCACTTCCCAGAGGAAGGGCCAGGGTTTGGTCTTCTGTAGCTTGTTTGTGCTCTGACAGCTTGTGGGCTTCCAGCAGAATGTTTTTGGTCACGTTAACCACCGTAATGGACTTTTTGTTGTTCTTCTGGTGCTTCAGTTGGATTGTTTAAGTGTGGTTTGCAAAAGCTTTACGGAATCAGAGCTGTAAAATAATCAGAGATTGTTCTGAAAGGAAGCGTTTATGAGCATTCAGCAACTGACTGCAAAGTAATGTGTTTTACAGATAACCTGAGCTCATCCCAAGGCCTGATGTGGAGTTAACTTCTTTCACAACTGACCAGGCTGCAGTACAACAGAAAAGGATCTTTTACTTACCTTAGTATGCAACGTAAACTGAACTGTAGTGCCTTGAAAAGAAAGCAAAACTTACTCTCGGGTGTGTTAACAAAACTGTCAAGAATTTAAGAAATTATTCTACTCCAGTTGGTGCTGATGAGGTCTGAGGAGCCGCACTGTTGGAGAGATGCAAACTGCCAAGAATTCAGAAGGATAAGAGGTTTAGAAAATTGACTGTGGAAAGATTGAAAGGGTTGTTTACTTAATCTGAAAAAGAGAAAAGGGTGTGTGATAACCGCCTTTCAGGTAATCAAAAGCTGTAATCAAGATCATGAATGCAGCAAGAGGACTAAAAATTTGTAACTGTTAAAGTGATAAAGCACCAGAGTAGACTTATCAGGGATGTTGAGGAGTATTCCTCATAGGAAGCTCTTGAGAACAGAGTAGACTTAACTTACTATGTTCTTATATCAAAAACTGATTGAATTAAGTAAACAATCTTCCCCAGCTAGTATTTCTGTGATTGACATATTAGTCAGCTTTGCTTCCGCAGTATGAGAAGAAATGGAGAATAGGTTTTAGGAGAAGATAGGGTCTGCCATGGTGGCGAGGTTTCATTTTAATCTGCAATAGTTTAATCTAAACATTGCAAATTAAAGTTTGCAGAGGTTCTGCTAATAAAACCATACCTATTAGTTAGCTCCTGTAAGCTTTGTGTCATGCTAGCAGAAATTCTCCTCTCTAGGGCTACAGAAAAATGAGTGATTGGTTTTCAAAATGATTTCTAAATAGTGGCTTGCTACCTAAGCCTATTGTGTAAGTTGTAGTGAAGCTTTCAGCTTTTCAAATGGGTCAATGGCTGTTGCTAATGCATATTTTTATGCAGCGTCTCCACAAAATGGATTATAAAGCAGGTTAGATATTATACTGCAGATTTCTTGCTGACTCTGAGGACAGGGAATTAGTGCCTTAATTCCTGCAGTCAGAAGTTAGGGATTTCAGCCCACTTACTTTAAGGAAATCAGCCTGGATTTTAATTGTGATTACAGGATAGGATTCTGATGAAAGTGCATAGAAAAGGTTAAGCTAGGAACATTCGCTGGTGAAGTAGAATGAGGGTAAATCTATTAAGCAGGCAAGGAATCTGAACCCAAGCCGGATAGTTCCAGTGCTTTTATTTAGTAAACTGATTTAGTCCAAAACTTGAATAAGACAGAACAACTAAAACAAATCTGTGCTATTGAAAACTGTCTGAGAATGTTATAAAGAATGTGACCTCAACTTCTGTAGTGTAATACTATTACATATTTTATACATTCTAATATTCTGTGACATTTTATTGCATTTTGTCCTTAGCCGTTTGTGGTGTTCTGAAGTGTATCAGACTATTCTGAACAACTGTCACTGTGTCCTCTGTAAATGTTTTCAGTAAATGAAGAATCCATTGCTTGTGAGCAAACTTCAACATTGCCTACTTGTTATGAACCACTGATTGCCTTACATTTTTAAAAACGCTAACTTGCAAATGAGATTAGACCCCTTCAAATATTTCTGTGTTCTGAGAAATGACACAATAAAAAGCTCATTGTTAACTGTACACATCAGCTTTATATGCTTTTTAAGTCACATCTACTTTGGTCACTTGCGAATTACTGCTTTTGCCCTCAGCACAAAAAAGCCAAAATACTTGGGGAAAAATCAAGCTGTTACTTTGCTGAATGCCTAAGAAAGAGTTGCTCACTGAAGTCTAGTTGAGAGTCTTCATTGTATGCACTGATGAACGATCCAGAAAACATTGTTACCTTCTGGACTCAGTTCTTGGCTTGCTTCAGATAATCTTTTGTCTTCATTTCCCATCAGTGTTTTGTCTTCCGATTTTTATTTTTTTTGGGGGGGGTGGTGGGTATCAGACAGATTAATGAATCTGGATTCATAGGGAAGCTGTTTTAAATGCGGCCTTCCTGTAAGAAGTATTGCCATCCTTGCTGTGTAGATCAGGATACCATAAAATATTATCATCTTTATTGTGCTTATTGAATGCATTTGCTGGCATAGTGAAGCCTATGTAAAGCAGAACTCTTATGCGTCCTGTTTGTACAACTGTGTGTGCAAAAGAAATTAGTTGATCAGCTATGCCTCTGCTAGGAAGATTGTTATTCTGAGGAGTCTCCTTTTCTCCACATGCCATCTGTAAAAAGAGAAGTACAGTTTCACCTAGCCTGCCAGTCACATTGTGAAAATCCATACAGTAAAACATGGTCAAAACCAGACAATGCATGGATTTTGCCAAAATGCACAGATCTACTTTTCCTCCACCTGAAACAGAACACTTATGAAAGACTATTAATTTCCTGAGTGAAAAAATCATTAATTGGGAATGGAATTGGGGCTTCATTCAAATCTAGCTGTACAGAATGCAGCCGGGGTCCTAAAGTGAGAATACTTCTTAAAGATAAGCAAGAGAATAAATATGTCCAAAGCCTTTGATAAATGGCAGACAAGAAACACACCTGCATGTGGCTTCTGCATTTCCATTAGTGATGTGTATGTGCTGTGGCCTGGACATGTAGAGTAAGTGTAACTTATTTAGAGTGCACTGATGCTTCTGTACATGGGAAGGTTATGAGCTAGATAAAATGTTCAACCATTCCAGGATGTGTCAGATCCACTGTGCAAATACTATGGAGCTGATCTGCTCATGTGCAGTGAATCAGGTGTATCCAGAATGTATCAACAGATGTGCATTGTTAACACTTGAAGTTGCCAAATGTGCATGCAGTTGGAGTTGCCAGAACCCTGGAAGTATCCCAAATCCTTAAAAGGCTTCTTGGAGAAAACTTCAGCATTGCTTGGTAGTCTATACCTATAACAAAATCAATTACCTGAAAAAAAACCCTCATAAAACCACAAAGAATTAAATTTGTGTCTCCAGGGAAGATGATTGCACTTATCTCTACAACAGGGAGCTTGTGAGGACTTCTGTAGACCAGGGTTTCGGGTAGAATAATTCCCAAAGTGTAGGACATATGGTCAGGCATAACCTTCACAATAGAGGGATAGCTGTCCTGGTTGCAGAGATCTTTTGCTTATGCAATGATATATCTCAGTCCGTGATGACTTTGTGTGAATTGTCAGCACTTCAGATCTGCTTCAACAAGCTGCGTGTGCCAACTGTCCCCACTTGTTCTGAAGGATTAGAGTTGATAGGCATATTGAAGCACATAAAATAGAAGTTGACTACCTCACCTGCCTAAAAGCTTTTCGCCTGTCTTCCTTTTCCCTGGCATACTGCATGCTGACCACCTCTTCAACCGTCATTCAAATACATTACAACTGGCTTCATTATGAACAAGCTTTTTCCCTGACTTTTGGTGAAACATTAATGCTATGTCCTTCACCACAAGGTCTGCCCGCTGAGCTATGAATGCAACAAATAGATCTAACCTTTGGATTCTTCTCTTTTGTCATTACTTTAAGAATCGAACATTGTAGAGTGTAAATGTGACAAATTCTGCCATATCCACGTTACAGACCACATTGTTAGGGATTTGATTCCCTCTGCTTTCTCTGAGCTTGGGTCATTTTACCCTCATAGGAAACCTCAGAATTATATAATTCTGACAGTACCCACTCAGCTTTTCACTTTTCCTGTGGTGAGTTTTAGTCGTGCATCTGGCTAAAACCAATTCCTTACAAATGAGAGAAACTTACTTGAACATCTAATGAAAACACTGTGCGCCAATTTTGTGCTGAGCTATAGTCAACCAGTTGTTACTCTTAAGGTCAAATTAGCATCTATACATTATTCACTTTCTGGTATTGGGCGGTGTGTGTATCTCTGGGGCTAATGGGCAGCTGAGTAGCTGGAAAAAATCAAGTTAAAGAGTTTACCTTACCAGGAGAAGAGCTGGCCATCAGTTTGAAGTAGATTAGTTTAGTTTAAAAATTCTTCTAGCTTTTCTCAGAACCACCTACATCTATCTCTTGCAAATGCTGAACAGGAATTCCCAGCGAGGGGCTTGATGGTGGAAAGATGAAGTAGCAAGTACTTACGTGCAAAGTTGGCTGCAACATGTTTTAACAAATGGAATATAGTCAACCAAACTAGATTAGGGAGCTGAGAAGTCTACTACTGAACTCTGTACAGATCCATATGGATCTGTTGCCATCCCTATGGAGATCTCTCAAGGCTCGTTCAAAGCTACAATTGTCTAATGTAATAATGGAGCCTGACAGCTCAGCGGTGAAACAGTGAGGATTTTGTATGTAGCACTTGCCTTTCTTTCTAGTGGGAATAAGTATTGTGCTGGACTTCCAAGATAGCAAACTGTAAAAGTTACATCCATGTCTTTAAGAATGCAAATATAATTTGCTAAAACTTCAGTTTAATGAGACGTGGCATCTTCTGCCAGAATTTTATGTCTGTTATGGCCACTTGGATTTTATAGCAGGATATGATGACAGTCACCTATTTATCTGTAAATGGCTCATTTAAGTGACTGATTCTGTGGTTGCTCGTCTTTATCATACCTACCTCTTCTTAAGAGAGATAAAATATATTTTGCTAAATGGTTTTATTCTTCTCTTTGTTTTCAGTTTTTGTGGGGTGGGGTTTTTTTGGATTTTTTTGTTCTTGTTTTTTTTGTTTTGGGGGAGCAGAGGAGCATCTAAGAGCTCTTGAACTCACAATTCTGAGTACCTAGCTTGTCTTAAGAAAAGACTAAAGAGGAACAATGTTCTTTAAAGATGCAACTAATTTCTTTGAAATTTGCCTCTTTTCCATTTTGTTTATTGCAGATACTTATTGTTTCTTAATAAATCAGCTCCTACACTAATCTCAGTCTCTACTGAAGTCAGTGGCCACACCTCTGCAGATTGTCTTAAAATTTGATTGTATTAAAGAGAGAATCAGAGGTGAATGTAATTGGCTAGGATTTGAAGAGATGCAGTACCTCACAGGATGAAGCCAACAATCTCTTGTTTTTTATTTGGATCCTGGGGCAAAGCTCCAGCGCAACTCACTTGGATTGAAATATCTTTTCTTCTTATCTCTGTGGGATCCAGAAAACTCATCATGAGACACTAAGGTTACCGTACCATTATTCATTTCATTATCAATCAGCGAATTTATTAATAGTTGGTGAGATGCTTGATGATGAGCAGACAAAAGTGCTGAGTGCAGGGTGAATGCTACAGTGACTTGAGCTTGGGGTTTTAGGATGAAGCTTGGCCAGCACAGCACTTGCCATCAGCACTTTTCTTCAGAGCTTTGCTATTCCTTTGGCACAAGTCTGTTGACTGAAGGTTATTGTAGGCAAATTACGTCACTGTAACAAATGACTCTGGAATGAAATGGCAGGGTAATGAATGACCTGGGAAGTAATGGATAGCTCTTGAAGACTGACTGATACACACCTATGTGAACAGTAATGAATTCCGAATACAGAAGATTTTATGTCACTGGAGAGTAATTTAAAAGACTACCATGGAGCTTTCTTGTCCAGTAGGAAAAAGGAGGGTGACATTTTGGGTTTGGCTTCAACTTAAGGTCTGGAGCAATACTGCACATACTGCATGAGGTGAGAGAAGACTGTGCAGAAAGTATGTTAGCGACAGAAAAGCCTCATCAAAGTGGTCAATAGTATGTCTTCAGCATCCTCGTCTGCATCAGATTTATGTATAATGATAACAAGGCATCTGACCTAGTTTAGATTTAACTTAAGTGAAGCCAGGATTCAAAAAATAAAAAGCTCCATCTCCCTCTTAAATTATGAGTATAGCACAATTGAAAACACACTGTTTGTTATTCATACTGTGGTGCAGAGGGTTAGGATTTAGCTGCATTTTCAATAGCTGAAGTCAAGGTTTAAATAGCACTAAAACTTTTCTTGAGGCTTTCCCAGGGTAATGCAATTACTGGGCAGGCAGACACTTTAAATTAAAGGAATATTGAATTTTACCTTGTTCAAATGGATAGCAAAGAAAACCAAAATATTAATATTACAATCTTTCAACATGTAAAAGAATTCACATAATTTTTCTAGAGAAAAAGGCACAAAAATGGCTGGAATTTTTTTTTGTCTTCACAATTCCTTGTAACAGAAGAAAAATATTAAAAATCCTTTCAGAAATGTGGTTTTAATACCTCACTGTTGCAACAGTAGCAATTCTTGCAGCACTCTTAATATGCCATACCAAGGCTCTAGCTTTGATTTCAGGCCATTGTGTTTAATCTCTAAACACAGGACTATTTTTTCTAAAGTCTTTTCTCTTTTTCAGTTGCTTCTGAGTGGAAATGGAGTATCTCTGTTACACCATAACCATGCAAAAAATAAAAGCTTTTTAGCCCAAGAGGGAAGGCTGGAAACTGATAACAATGCTTAACTTTAACAGTGCTTAACTTCTTTCTGTCGTATGCAGTAGTCTTTAAATTTTACCAGTAGCTTTCAAGCTAAAATAAAACTTCACTCCTTTTAGAAAATACTAAGAATTTCTGATGTGGTACCAGTGATCTTGAAACGCTGCTTCTGTTGTTTTGTTATTCCAGCGCGTTATTCCAGTTCGGTAAATCGTTTGTCTGAAGGTTAATAAGTGGTGAGCAAAACATCCCTTAGACTTTACACAGGCTGCAGAAGAGCCCAGAGCAAAGGTCTAAAATGCCATGCTTAAAACCTGGAGCTTGTTGTTCAGGGCGATGGCATTGAGAGAGCTCCAGTGAAACGCCATTTTCCACACCAGCCGAGCGCACGCGCTGTACAGTTCCTCCTCACTTCTGGCAGGGGGCCCGTTGTCCTCCTGGTTTTGATCAATTCACAATGTGAAGAGAAGGTTTAGTAACTGGAAGAGTTTGTTTGCTAACTCTGGTGTTCCTTAGGAGTAACTCATCCAAAGGTGGAGTGAAATAACAGGGTTGTTGCGGACAGGGTGCCACAAGGGCTGGGGGTTCCTTGAGGGCTATGGGGGCTCCCCGCAGGGTCCGTCAGGGCAGGGCCTGGCAGCTGGGGCCTGTCCCACTGCCCCAGCCAGGTGTAGGCTGGGCGGGGGAACACCGGGGCAGCCCCAGGCATGTCCCTGGGGATGGGGTCAGGACGTGGGCCCAGCTTGGTGGGCCCTGTGGCCGGGCAGGGCAGGCCGTAGGGAGTGGCTTTGCTTGGGCAGAGGCTGAAAGGGGGCCATGGGCAGGGTGGGGGGAGCCCTGGGGAGCTGAAACGGGGTCCTGGACTGTGGGCAGGGTAGGGGGAGCCCTGGGCAGGGACAGACAGGGCTGTGGTGCCTCAGGGCTATGACGATTGATGTGCTGGCGTCAGTGTGGTACAATAATCTTTTCACAAAATAATTTTTTTTTTCATTTTATCTTTCCTTATCTCTGATTCTAAGCTAGAAGCTTGTCATGAAGCCCTGTATGCTCAGAGACCTGTGTCGTATCCACATTTGTATTTTGCTTGCTTTACGATATGGCTGATAATTGTTACTTCTTTCAAGGCCTGTTCCCTGCCATTTTGAACCTGGCCAGCAATGCTCACATCTCCACCAATGCCACCTGTGGGGAGAAGGGACCAGAGATGTTCTGCAAACTGGTGGAGCATGTCCCAGGACGGCCTCTGCGCAATGCCCAGTGCCGCGTCTGTGACCACCACAGTGCCAATCCCAAAGGCAAGTTTCATGTGGTTTTTTTTTGGTTGCATGGACTTGTGTCATTCTTTTTTACCCTTTTCCATGAATACAGGATGTACTGGGGTCAAATACCTTTTACTTTTAGTCTCTCTGCTACATAAGTGAAGCTACCTTTGAACAAAGGGCTGACAGAAAGTGTGAACACCTTTAAGCACTACAGAGTCCAATGACAGCCTTTTTGTCTGGGGGCAGATCTCAGCTTTTACTTTTTTATGACATGAAGAAATTGTGCTCCATGTGAAATAAATGTGCTGGGTCAGAGAAAATGCAGTGAGATGTATTTTCAAGAGATGTTTCATTTTTTGCTTTAAAACAGAGCAGCACCCAATTTCCAGTGCAATCGATGGTACCAATAACTGGTGGCAAAGTCCCAGCATTCAGAATGGGAGGCAATACCACTGGGTCACCATCACCTTGGATTTAAGGCAGGTGAGTAACATTTAGGTAAGCATCATTTATTGTATGTAGGATATAAGCCAATACAATTGATTACAGTTCTTCTGTGTTTAGATGGTAGGATATTTAGCAGTTAACCATTTAGTAGCACATAGTTAAACAAGGATTGTTAAAGCTAATATGAATTCAGTTATTGTTCTAGAGCTTCTTGGAGGTTTCTTTCCTATCAGACTGGAGTAGAAGTGATATGTCTGTAAGCATATAGGTCACAGGTTGTTGTAATTTATGGCACAGTAACAATTGTATATATGTGGATGGGAGTGTTTACACAAGTGTTCCTTCTGTCTTGGGTAACTTTCCGCTGCTTGACCCTGCTGTCTTTTTCTGAGAAGTCTTCTGATACTGTTTTCCTCCACCTTTGATTTTATACAAGCTACTGGAAGTCTGGGTTATCAAAGACTTATTTTCAAGGAGCAAACAGTGTTTTCAGGGTGTTGTCGTAAGTGCAGATTTTATATGTGAGGATGCGTCTCTTTCTGTTTATTAACTATTAACTATCAGCCTGTCACCTGATCATTGTACAGTTTCTTACCAGAAGAATGAATGATTTGGAATGAGACATGGTAGAAACATTTGACATTTACTGTAAGAAAACAGAGCACAATATACTTCCAAATATGAACTCTTGATCCATAGGTATTGTAACTCAGACAGTGAGTTTCAGAGGAGGAGAGAAGGGCAAGTGAAGTGACTGGAGGATTATTGTATTCACATCAATTATCTCACAGTAGATCTCAAGTTATACTCTTCTGTTTAAATTCCTCAGTATTTTTGCATATTTACATTAAATATGTAAACGTGTTAATGCAACATAATGGTCAGATTGAAGTGTAAAATGTTAGTAGGTTCTATTGCAGGATCTCCAGAACCCTGGAAACACAGACTTGCCTCTGCTGAGGGATATTCGTCATGATTAGAAAGCAAAACATGCATAAAATGGGGCAAAGTTAATGTTGCTGAAAGAAAAGTTGAATGCCAGTTTCTGTGCTTCTCTTCTGATCGTCTTGTTGAAAGGAGCACTGGGAAGAAACGTACTCTATTATATCTTCTATGGACTTTTGCTATTAGTTCTGAAGCTTTAGGGGTTATATCTCTAAAACAGTGATTTCTGACCATGGGGAGGCTGGAATTGTCTGGGCAGAAATTGGTTCCTCTGTTTTGGCACTTTATGGCAAAGCTTGGAGGAATTCGTCATTCTTACGCAGCAGGCTGCTAAACTGTACAGAGCATTGGCTAATTTATTAGTTTGTTAGGCATGGAAGAATCAGAAGTCTCCTCCCCTGCTCCAAGAAGAGACAAAATGGTTTCTGAAGAAAATGTGTTTTTCTTGGCTTTTTCTTGTTGTTAATGCTTTGAAGAGATCAGTGCGTTGGCCCATCTATGCTGTTTGAATATCATAGCTCAATAATCCATTATTAATATGGGGATGCTTCCAAACTCTGGAAGAAGCTTTGTTACTTACTAAGAAATGCATACTTGAGGTGTACAGTTGGTAACGAGCTTTTGCAAGATCTCTAGGCCCTGCTTGAAAGTTATTTTAAAGATTAAAACAGAAGTTTTAACTTTCATGTTTTAAAGTGAAGCATAGGTTAAACAAGTGCCTAGTTTGCTCCTTAATTAGAAAGCAGAACTGTTAGGAAAATAATCACAAGGTATCCTTTGTCCGTGACAGAAGGTTTGGATAGGACTTTCTTGTTGTTTGAAGAGTTGACTTTGTGTTTGGTTTGTAAATGGACAAACAGGAAGGAAAAATGAAGGAGGAGGGAATGCCTTAGTTTTTATCCTCCTAGAACATTTTCACTTTGGAAACAGACCAGCTGAGCTGCCCTCTAAATCTTTTATTCTCCAGCCTTAGTGCTGTTGATGTTTCACCACATACATATCTTTCCTCTCCTGACCCACGCTCAGTTTCACTAATTCAATTTGAAAAGTTTCCCCCAAGGGGCCTTTCTTCTCTGTTTTCCTTAGAGAGTTTGAGCGAGAGAAGGCATCTAGGGCTATGCAAACTGAATGTAAATTACTGCTCTGTGAGAAAGGATTTGGTTAATAGAGATCGCTTGAAGTCAATGAGTTATTAGAGCTGGCTTCGTGTGCTTACTTTAAGCGAGTCAGCACCAGTAAAGAAAACACAAAAGAAAAGCATATGAAGGACCTTAGTGATTTTAGTACTGTTTACTTCATAAATGTGCTTGAGAATGAGTTAAAATACTCTTCTAGGACCTTTAAAAGTATTCTCGAAAGTCAGTACCTGTAACTTTTTGTGTTGCAGTGTATCTTTAGCATTGATATTTATTTTTTTTACATTTCAAGCTTTGTGCATTAAATCTGTAAAGTAGTGTATTAAAGTAAATATGTCCTTTAACTTTCCTTGCCAGATATAGGATATATTCACACCCTTTTGTGATGTGAAGAATGACCATCTGGTCATTATTTAAGTTTTTTGAGTAATTAGCAGAAGTTCTAGAAGTTCAGAGGAATGGATTGTTTCTTGGGATTGTTACCAATGTAGAGTTTAGAGATATAATCCAGCAGTCGGGTTGGTCAGTGCTGGAATGTAGCCTTGGCTGGCAAATATGGGGAAGATTCCCTTAGCTGGTGAAAACTGTCTCCACTCCAATTACCCTAGGTGAAGCTCCGGCCGCAGTATTTGTCCTGTGTCCTGTATGTGGCTGCATTCATCTCTTGGCTCAAAGTTGAAGGGAGCAGAGGATATTTTTTCAGCTAATATTCTACCTTGCACTTAGTTTATTTAGTCTAAAAACAGCTGGACTGAAGAGCAGTTTGATTGAAACTCGTTAAGAAAAGAGGACTGACTAATAAAATTACTGTGGAAATTGCTAGTTTGATCTTTCTCCTTTGCAGAATCTGTGCTATTTATAACAATGCTAAACATTTTGTAAGGGTAGCCAGTGGATATGTCATGATTTTTTAGCTCACATGGATCGTAACAACTACATACATGTATTCTGGTGTGCCTTTCAGTCTTTCCAGGACCCAGATGTATCATAGTCTTTCCCCCCCCACCCCTGCCCATTAAATGTATGGCAAAGATCCAGAACTGGGGAAAGACCAGTTTAGCAATGAGGTGTAGTATTGATGTACAAGATACCAAGATTTGATTTATGACCTTGCTCTTCTGGCACTGGCAATTCTACAGAAACAAAATGCGCAGCAGCAGTTTTAGATAAAAACAGCTTTTTTGGCCTGAGTTTGACTCCTCTGGACAGCTACTTTGTGAAATTATAATGAATTAAAATAAATGCTGACTATTATAAACATCAGCAGTGTGCTTGGGCCATCTGTAAAATATTTCTCTGTCACACCATTAAATGAAGAATATTTTCCTTAGTTTTATTACTATGCTTCAGACTTTTAAAGGTATTTAAGGGTACTTTGTACTAGGCATAGCAGAAGGGCACAAGTTTGTATATCACAAAGTTCTTGAATTGTAAAGCAGGACAGGTTGTTCTTGGAAGACCCATAGTATCAAGTTGAGAAGAGATCTCCACTTCTGATTAAGTCATAGCTCATAAATATTTCATGAGTACTGGTTTACCACTCAGAGTGATGTAAGAGTAGTTTCTGCTACTAGAAAGTAAAAAAGAATGTAAATATTATAATACGATTTGTACAGAGCTTTTATTTTGAAATCAGTTGGCAAGAAGAGATTTCTGTAAGGATAAATCCTTTGCTGATGTAAAAAGATACTGTTCTGTTGACTTCAGCTGACCAACACTAATTTATTGTACATAAGCTTCCTTAAAAGACTTTTGTGGCTTTGTAAAAGTGATGATGCAAGATTCAGGGTGTTCATCTGTACATTCTTACAATACACTTCTTGAGTAAAATGAATTTTTCTTCTATTCCAAAGCAATGGTTGAACATATGAATCAAAATCTTAAGGAAAAGATAATTCAGGAGACCAGAAATTCTACTGGATTTAGTTTATTTTGCACTTTTAACATCACAGACTCCTCAGAGCAAAATGTCTCAAGCAACTGCTAGGCCTCACCATCTCTAATAAGAGCCTAAAGCCATCTTTATCCCTTAAAAAGATGTTTCTGTGAACAGCATAGGCTGATAGTCAGAATATCCCTTCATGTAGTCTTCTACTCTTTGAGAGTTTACACAGATAAATTTTAGACTTTTTGGACAGTAAAATGAAATCTGAGAAAAGAGGCTTTTCTGGTAACCAGGTTTATATGTGTTCACAGCACTGAACAGAATGGATTTTGCAGTTTCACTTAAAATGTGGAGTAATGTTGTAATAAACATTTTCAGCACAGGACTTGTCATGCTGTTTTGAAAAATGTACTTAGCTGTTTTTTAGATTCCCTTTCTGCATTCATCCTGAAGGAACGATTTAGCTGAATTTATAAAACTAGGAGGAACCAGTCTGCCAAGAGCCTTGCATTCCTTCAGGCTTGTTCATTTTGCAGTCTTCTGCATTTTACAGTTTACATTATGCCAGTGTGATTTCAGTAAGGCATCCAATAGGACACTGAAAGTGATCCTGAGGTCCTAGAGTCATACTCTCCTTTCAGGTTTTTTCAAGGTCAGGTAGAGTTTGGATTTGAATTGGTGTGTAGATTTGAAGTAGCAGTTGGTACCTCTGTTCTTAGTAGGTTAAACATTTCTGAAATTTAGGAAAAGAAAAAAGAAGTGTGTTGGGACTCATCTTTCACTTTAACTTTTCACTTTTGGAGCCTAGGGCTGAAATACTCGTAGATATGAAAAGACCGAATCTTCCCTTATCGTTGTCTCCATTTGTGTAAATTGAAAAGTATAACTGGGAGTCTTTATCCAAAAAGACTACTAGGAAAACTCTGCTTGCCAGGGCATGTATCTGTTGTATGTTGTAGAGCACTGACCATGCCCTTGGAAATGGGGACCTTTGGCTAGTATCTGCTGGGTGGCCACGGCTGGCTGAGTTTACAGTCTTGAGCAAAAAAGAAATATGTAAAATTTCCTGATGAATGAGGAGAAGGGTTCATTTATAAATCTGTTTCAAGAGTAATGCTCTTGGTGTTGCTGGATCTACATTCAGGTAAACAAGGTCATTAGAAAGGCTAAATAAAGCAGAAGTGACTTGTTATGTTGGTATTGCTGCTACAACGAAGAGGTTCTTCAGTACAAGTTTATTTGGCTGGTCTTTACAGTTGGGATTGAAATGCCTGTAAGATGACACTTTTAATCTATGGCTGCTTGGGAATTGCTAACTTGCTTTGGCTTGCCCTTTTTACCCTTGTAGCTCAATAAGGAAATGAGTTCTGGGAAAGCTATACAGTCAAATTAAAGTGTACAAATCATTAGCTCTTGCCACACAGCTCAAGTTTATCACGTGGCTGGTTGGTGGGCACTGAATGGATGTGGAAAGTGGTAAGAAATTGCCTTTGGTGATGTTCACAATTACAAAAGTAAAAGTCTATAAAGAAGTGCTCTGAGGATGTTGGAAAATCGGCTTGCATTTCCTGGAGTTCCTGTTTCAGATCCATTTTGGGTTGCAGAGGCTGTGGGATATGAGGTCTGTGAAACCCCTACCTGCTGTCATTCCTTAAAACATCTTCATCTGCAAATAATGAGAACACCTTAATCCCTTCCTCCAACTTCATTCCCTTGCTTGGGAATGTAATCCCCAAGAATGTAACTTCTACTGATAGTTTGTCTTGTGACTTCTTGACTGCAGGAGCATTTATATAAAAGCCTTTCATTTCTGTATTTAACCTGTATTATTTCAGGGGCTGACAAATTTTCCTGGTGTTGCTGATACTCATTATCCCATGAATTTACCTATGAAGTATTTTTGTGTACCTACAGGCTATGTGTGTAAATGGAAGAGAGCTGAGAGGATCTGGGGCAAAAGAAGACAATGGTTTTCTACAGTGTGCATACTTAAATGTTTATAGAGCCATTCACTGATTTTTGAATGCCTCTTTTGGGTTCATAGTGTTAAGTATCTTCATTTCAGCTGTTGGTGAACTGTAGGCATGCAGGAAAAAACAATCCCTAGATGTCTTGTCTACCAAACATGGCTGCTTTTTTCCGGAAAAATGTTGACTTGAAAAGATTTGATTTATTGAATTGGGCATTGAATATGTGCACAGTTGCTGTGAAAATTTTTATCTTTAATGGGCTTTTCCCTTTACTCCCCCCTCACCAAGAAAATTGATATTTAAAATAAATTTAACTTCCATACTCCTGTGAATATCTTTTATTTCAGCAGCAGTGGCTGCAGTTTGTGATGAAGGATAGCTTATTGTTCCTAGTTGGAACTGGATTTAAAACTAGCTGCATCAGCTGCAGACTATAATGGGTCTTGAAAAATCTCAATGTAATCAAAAGTAGATCATTTGTTGTTCAGCCGACTGTGTAATAAGTAAGGGAGTAGCTTGGTTGATGACAGCAAGCTGAGAGGAAAAATAAAAACAATAAAAGGCGTATAAGAGTTTTTGAGGAAAATTTTCTACCATGGCACTGCAAAAATATTGGGGTTCTAGTCTTGCATCTTTTGTGCATTTGAGAGAGATGATTGATTTCAAAGGAACTTGGAGGTACATAGCAGTTCCTAAGTTCAGTCAATAAAACTTGCCTAGTTTTAATAGTTTTCTACAGTTCTCTTCTGTGATGGAGAAAATACCCATACAAGTGACTCTTGTCACATACAAGTGTCTTCAGGTTAGGGGTACTGAAATGATGATACCCCAGATTCTGGCTGTGCATAACCCAGTGTGAAACGGGTATATAATGCAACTACCGCTAACTGAATCAACGAAATCCAGGTTGTGTGTAGGGAATTGAGGGTGGCAGAGCACTGGAACAGGCTGCCCAGAGAGGTGATGGAGTCTCCGACTCTAGAGACATTGAAAACCCGCCTGGACACCATCCTGTGCAACCTGCTCTAGGTGTCCCTGCTGTGGCAGAGGGGTTGGACTAGTTGATCTCCAGAGGTCCCTTCCAACCCCTGTAATTCTGTGAATACAGTTGCTTGACTTGGAGTCTGCCCAAATTCTGTTATTTTCCCTTTAAAAGCATGTATTCTAGCTTTTTTTTTTCAGTTGGAACTTGTTGGCATGATATAAGTTTTATTTAAAAGGAGCTCTTTTCTTCATGGAAGGTGGATTATAATTCTTGCTATTCACTTAACTTTGATCAGTTTTAAGATTGTGCTGAACAACAGAGGATTCACAGACCCTAAATAAATTTTATTTATAAGACCGTAAGGCTGTGACTAAACAGCGAGTTGCCTTCTCTTTTTGCTTACTTCTGCTTGCATTGCTGAGATGTCCTATAAGTCTGTAGAAAAAATCCTCAGTTTGTCTAAATTTTCATATTTATTGAAAGAACTGGAAATGTTCTTTTTGTATGTGCTAGATGTCTCAAAGGATAAAACTGGAGTGCCTGAAAAGAAAATCAGACCAACTGAATATCATGTTTTAAGTTACATCTGATTTTAGTCAAAACTGAGATTGTTTGACTTTTATTAAGGTATTAAAACTAGTAAATCAGAATTTGAAGATAAATATCACCATTTTTTTTTTCCTTCTCATGTCTGGGGATCTCCTAAGCAAAGCTCTGTTCACTGAAAGAATGTTTTTTTTCCAGAAGTAGTTTCCTGAATTGCACACATAATGCAATTACTATTTATCTCTGTGTGTTTATTTGCCCATTTCACAAAATTAAAATCTACTTTTATGTGGCAAGTGCTATTCTTGCTCTGGCTTTAATCTGTATTGCAAAAAACCCCTAAAAAATAATATAAAATTAGAATGTCTGAAATGTTGATTGTGGCGGGATTGGAGCTCAACACATACAGACAGGAATTATGGTGATTATACCAGCCGACCAGGTAGTCTGCTCAAGTGAGCATACACACCTCTGAGATGCTTAAATAATGCGGCATTTTTCTTTCCTCTAAATGTAGGTTGATACTATAGTGCATGTAAAACTTTAAACGCCTATAAGAAGTCTTACCAATTTGCAAAGACAGCCTTTCTAAATGAGGTGATGTAGTAGATATTGGGTAAGGAAGAAGATAGTAGCTTTGCAATAAGCGCACTTCAGTGTTAGTGTCTAACGCTGTAGCTAGTTGGGGGCCAGTGCAGGTTATCTAGCTGCCATGATAAGGTCATTTAAAACATGATATAAACTTAATTACTGCCCTGCCTACTCACAGCAGTGCTGAACAGTGCTGTTGTGTGGATGGGGATTTCACTCTGGACCCAGGATTGTTAAAAAAATAGTCAAGACACCTGTATAGCTTAGAGAGTACATGTCTTAAAAGAGCTACTATTCTTAAATAAGTTTATCATGCTTATATTTGTTACATTCATCTTATTTGTCTCTGTGTTTTCAGGTCTGTCTGTAAATAGTCTTCTGCTTAAATGACTTTAGCACAGAATGAAAATGGAATGCACAGAGATTTTTAATACAGAGTGTAAAAAAACTTATCAGAAATGCTGTTACTGAGACGATTAAACTCCCAGCTAAAATTTGAAACAGTTGTTTGGGCTGCAGCTGTTTTGAAAAAAAACAACCCACTTCTCTGAAGCCCTCAGTAGTTCAGAAAAGCTAAATAGCATACTTTCTATAGAAAGAATGTTATACCCAAGTAATCCTGAAATAGACAGTGTAGATATAGATTTCAGTTATTACATCAACACAGAATGATGCACTGAATATATCTGGTCTTTCTTTAGTAACATAAACAAATGTTTTATTGTAATGTTCAGAGTTTTGACAAAAAATGATACATATTTCTGTTAGTAAAAGATTAGACTGGCCTTTTGTCAAAAGTTCGTGCAAAAATTCTTTTCAGAATCACTGTACCAAATTTTACCCTCTCCAAGGCAAACCATATATTGCTTTTAAAATTTGAGTTTAGTACCCAACTGGCTTCTAGTGGTCTTTTACAGCATAGTGAAGTGTTAAAATTTTCTTCTTGCATTTTTTAGGTCTTTCAAGTTGCATATGTCATCATCAAAGCTGCTAATGCTCCACGACCTGGAAACTGGATTTTGGAACGCTCCATAGATGGCACAGAGTTCAGACCATGGCAGTACTATGCAATTAGCGATACTGAATGTTTAACTCGTTATAATATTACTCCAAGAATTGGGCCGCCAACTTACAAGAGAGATGATGAAGTGATCTGCACCTCCTACTACTCCAGACTGGTTCCCCTGGAACATGGAGAGGTGTGTTTGTTTTTGCACTTGTGGCTTGTGAGCAAGAACATGCATCAATAGCAATCTGAAAATATTGGATTACAGTTACAGAGGTCATCACCCTCAGTACTACCAGATGATCTGTTATTCTTCTTTAATGATACTATCTTCACATCATGTACCAGTATAGGAAACTTTTAAATGCTGGGATGAAACATGTCTTTGGCTCTACGTATTCCAATTACTAAACCCTTTGTTCTCTCTCTCTCCACATAATTTGATGGTAGCTATTAGCTGTGAATTACTAGTTACTTTATCCTGAAAGACTATCACAGAGGCTCTATGTTTTGCCAGGTTTTTCATTTAATAAAGAAAAGCCCTGTGTTAGGAGCACCTGGTTGTGTGAGATAAAGCTGCAAACACTGTTGAAGTGCTTGGCACAGCTGGAACTCCTAAACAAGCCTTGGCATTGTTTCAGGGATGTAGCATAATTAAAAGAGCTACGAGTTGTGCAGCCTCACTGTTGATTGTTCTTTCTTTTAACAAACTCTATTCATAGTATTTGTGTAATTTATTACATAGAAGCAGCCACATAATGAAATGATACATTAAAACCAGCGGTTATTTGGTTGTGAATGCTATAATGTAAGAGAATGGTAATAAATGCAGCTTTATCCCATGGAGAATGCTAGTAACTCTTGGCTTAATAGAAGCCAGTATGTTTTTATTTCTTGGTTAAAAGAAGACTGGAGTGTATGCAGCTAAGGGCTAAAGTGTGTCAAACTTCTTCACATAAACTTAAAACTATGTTTCAGCAAGAGAAAAACAATGAAATTCAGTAACATCAAATCCTGTTCACTTCAATCAAGTGTTTATTTCAGTGATGTAAGCATATGCCTCACAGGTCAGATGGAACAGACAAAGAAACTTTAACCTGTCTCTCCACACAATTAACCAGAAAACCCTTAGGCTGACTGTACAAACAGTGCCTAATATATGTCTGATGTCCGATAGGCCATACAACTCCAAACCCAGGAATGCCAGAGATTCAGTTTAGTGACACTTTTTTCTCATTTATTTTTCCTAATGTACACAGAATTAATTGGGTGATACTGTCCAGAGCATTGGGGTTTTTTTGAGTGCAGTAACATAAAAACATAACATAAGAATGTAAAAAATGACAGAATTAAATTGCTACGTACTACATAAAAGCTGTCATTCACAAAGGACAGGCTGCTCCTTCATAGCTGGAATGGCAGACAGACAGGAATATTCTCTGCACACAGTATCTCACAATGTGTATTAGTGAATCTTGGCACCCTTTTGAAAACACATATTTACTGTTCCGTAATTGGTTCTGGCCAACCTATTGAACTTAAATATGGGGCTATAGGAAGTCCTGCAGGCCAGCTGATCTCTACAAGCACCTGCCTTGTATCCAGCATTTGTTAGCATCCCAATGTTCTGCAGTCAGCTTATAGTGACCTGGAGCGAAAGAGCTGGTAGGGTAAAAGGACCACATGTCTAAGTGTGGATGTTACTTAATATTTTTTGCCAAATCGGACTTTTTGCCAGTTTGGCTGCTAGGTTTTTCACAGGTTTGAAGAGGCATGGCTGCTCTACTGTAAGCTCTGTTGTTTACCTGATTTATACTGCTTGAAGATCTGCTTCCAGAAATTTAAGTAATGAAGTCAGGGCTCATGATGAATCCCAAGGCTTAAACTGCAGTTGCCTGGAAGTAGTCTTGGATTATGGAGGACAAGTAAGCCAGAAATATAATATACAAATATATCACTGTATGTAAGCCATGTATAAGCAATACATTAGCTAAATATAGCAGTGTACATGGAGAATCATTCTATTTCTTCCTTAGTGTCCTAGTACCTATCCCTACTGTTTTTTCCGTTTCTTGCTAGGAAAGATTGATTCCTCTGTTGTCTCTATAGAAATCACAGTGTATTATTACAGAATTTCTACTGGCCAAGCCAGTAAATAACTTCAGAATAATGTTTCACATTTCATTACTTGAAGGCACTGTGCATGGGTAGAGGGAATATTTATTACCAGAGAATTGAAGCTGTAGGCAGGAAAGGCTACGCAAAATTAAATGACACGTGTCACACAGGAGGTAAGGCCAGTTGGTTGTAACAGGTCTTTTTGGATCTTTAAATCTCTGGTGCCTAAGTGTGATAAAAAGGAAACACAAAATGCTAGAACTCCTAACACCATGGTTGGGTCCTCCTGTCTTTGTTGTAAAAAATCAAAGGATTGCACTGACTAGCAAATTCTACATCTGTAGTTAAGGGTAAATGAGAGTAGGATGTGGTGCTCCATGCTGAAGTTGGGCTTGTCTACAGTAGGTATGTAAGTTTTGGTTTTTTTTTTTTTTCAGTGGAAGCAGCGCAGTGATATTTGAATATTTGGCCAACAATTCTGTCTTGTAATTCCCAACAGAAAACATGACTTCTGAATGAATATATTGCAACCAGTTTACCTAGTGAGAACAGACTGAGATGGGATGGGCATGTTCAGTCTTCAGTTGCATAAAACATGGGTACAAGGAGGAATAATCTGTTCTGTATGTCTGTGACAGGATGGGAGAAGTGGTCTGAAATTGCAACAAGGACAACATGGTTTAGAGATTAGGAACCTTTCCTAACTATAAAGCCAGAAAGGGCTGGAATAGATTGCCTTGGAGGATTGTAGAATCACCACCAACTGTGGTCTTCAAGAACAAATTGGTCAAACATCTAACAGAAGTCTAGTAAATCCTGCTTAGGGGTAGGAAATGGAGTAGAAGAATTCTCTGTGTTTCTGTGAGAGCTGAATATTATATAAGGTGGTGTTAATTTGCAGGATTGGACCTGGTAAAAGTTTTGGGTTTCATAACTTATTCTGCTGTTGTGAAAAGGATGATGATTGTTTTCTGAATGGGCTATCAGAAAAGTGAAATTCTTTGAACACAATATATTAGATAATTTAGAAGGAATGGTGTTAGCCCATAAATGGCAACATTTTAATGTTGGGAGTGGGAACTCCATTACCAGTCTCTATTTGTATGTCTTTTAAATAACACGGTTGTTGTCTAGGAAGTCCCTAGCTCCACTACAGAATTCAGATTTTTTTAAAAATAACAACTAGAAAATCTTTAATATTTAGAAATATTTTCAGAGGAACGATTTGACAGTACTGGACAAAGTTGAAAGTATAAATTCAAGAGTAGTATATGAGATAAAATTAGTCTTCATAAATGAGGATATGTCATGCACTCTAAAATGTAGCTGACAAGCCCAAAGCATGACCCCTTATTTGTTGTGGACACCAGGTGAACTGTTTAATGTTTGTTTGTGTCCTGTTGGGTCTCATTTTTCAGTTTCTTCTACAAAACAGAGCAGGAACTGCGTGGTCATATAAGACTAAATCCTTGTTTGTTCCTAAGTTGCTTTGGAAAGACGAAAGGGGCTGTTGCTAGAATAAGTTGTGTAGCTTTTACCAAAGCTGGGATTGTGCAAGGAAGATGGAGGCCAGATGGGTTGGTTTGTGGTGGCAGCCCCTTGCTTTCAGTTGTCATATGTCTTGTGGCTTCCCACTGCGCTGTCGTATCACTGAGTGCTCCTTGCTGATTGGGCAGCCCTGTGCCAGCAAGGCATAGGATTAATGACCCCAGATATTGAGCGTGTGCACCATATGTTTTGCAATAAGATCTTTACAAATTGTGGAGGAGAAATCTTTAAGGACAAAACTGTGCTTATGGCCAGTTACATGTTTCATCTCAATAAGGGGGAGGAAGGAAGACCGGGGGACTAAGGACTACCTTGTGGTCCTGTTTTTCTCTTTATGCTATCTCCACAAAAGTCCAGGAGACTTGAGACTGTGATGAGCTGAGAGTGGTGATTTGAGAACTGCGTGAGTCAGGAAGCAAGAATTCTACCTGCAGGTAGAGGATGGGAAAGAAAAAAGAATTCCAGGCAGTTGAACATCTCGCCATATTGTATTATTGGATAACAAGCTTAAGTTTTATATTTTTAATTCTCAGACTAAGCTGTTTGTTGTTGCCAATGAATCACAGTTATGTTTATGATTAAGCCAGTCCCTCTTTCTAGATTCACACATCACTGATCAACGGTAGGCCTAGTGCTGATGATCCTTCACAAAAGCTTTTGGAGTTTACTTCTGCACGATACATTCGCCTACGACTGCAGCGTATTAGAACCCTTAATGCTGACCTCATGACTCTCAGCCATAATGATCCTAAAGAACTAGACCCCATTGTTACCAGAAGGGTAAGTTGATTGTTCATCAATGGTATTCAGTATGACTCGATGGGAGAGCCTTTTCAGATCTATTTGAGGAGGAGAAATACTGGATCCTTACCATTCACAGAGTTGTTTTGATAGGTTGTTAAATAATTCTTGCCTTCCCTTTGATGGTATTAACAACTTGTCAGAAACAACTTCAAAAAATGCTTTTTACAGGTTGTTTTTTATTTGTTTGCTTTTTGTTTTATTTTTTTTTTGTGTAAATGGTTTATGCTAGGAACGGTGCTTATAATGCTTTAACATCAAAATAAAAAACATGGTTTGGCTGATGGAAATGTCGCTTGAGGTTGCTCTTGATGCAACTGCAGTACCTTTTCTTGTGTATCAATAATTTCAGGATCCAGTGTTCTGGTTCATAAAAATAATTATTTGAAAACATTGCCATTGTGAATTTTGATGTCTGAGAGTTTTCTTCATTTTTTTAAGGCTGCCGTAACCAATTGTTTTAAAGCCTATGAGCTAATAATAATGCAAAACACTCGGATAGAATTCTGAGGCTATTAACTGATCTTTACACATTTGATACTGAAACGGTGGAAGCTGAGACACCAAGCAGTTAGGCTGACTTATTCAAGCTCTCAGAGAAATTTGGTGTTGGAGCCCCTAGTAACAGTACCTACCATGACTTAACTGTCTTGCAGTATTTCTGCTTTGTACATTGCCATTTTGATCATCTTCTTAATTTGCCTCAGACCCATAGGTTAGTATATCAGTGGCTTCAAGTTTTTCTATGAAGGTAGGGTCTCTGATGGGGACAGAAGAATATGAGAATTGTTCTCTCTTCCCTGTCCTTTCGAGCTCTTTGCAGTTAGGAACATCTGCAGGCAGCTCCTCCTTGCGTAGCAACGGGGCTCTTGCGTTTGTAGCTTCTCCGATCCAGGCAATCCTTGTGCACTGACACTTCTTGTTCTGTGAAGTCTGGTTGGGTAGGTGGGTACTGAAGGGAGAGAGGAATTTGGATTTCATCAGGATTTGGTGGGTACTTTCAAGCCAGCCCCACTCTTACCTCGATCGTGGGCGTGCCCACTCAGCTGCAGTGTTTCTAAAGTGTAAACTCTGGATGTTCTGCGTGTTCCATCTGCCCCATATGGGAATTGCTAGCAGGGAGACTGCAAGCGCAGAGTATTGGACAGCTGCTCCAGCTGTGTCTTGCTGGCCATAGCGAAATGGTTAATGCGCAGCCTGAGCAGGTGAGATGTTCCTGTGGAGCAGGCTGGTTGACATTTAGGTCTGTTGATAGTATTGTAATATGAAGAAATACACCCCAAAAAGAAAGGCTAGACATGGAAGCATACATACAGCTGAGAAACAAGGGTGTCGAGGACAATCATTCCCATTGCCTTTCTAACACACACAGTTGTGCAATCCAGGGCTTAGTATTACCCTACCTAGGAATACTTAGTGCATTTTTGCCTGAAAAGCTACGTATCTTCGGCTTCACAAGATGTGGGTTTTATTGGACAGGGTTCCCAAATCCTAATGTCTCACTGTTGTGCAACCAACCAAGGTAATCGCTTCCAGCTTTCTGGATTGTGTTTTTATTGTTTTCGAAGACTTTACATCCTGTTGTTGGTACCAGTTGTGTCAGTTTCTTGTACACAGTCTTGTAAAAGAGCCAATGCAGAACTTCTCTAAGTGTTCAACAGCATCTTTATTTCTCTGTTGTATTTATTTCTGTCTGTAGCATTTGAGTAGCATTGGTGTCTTGTTCAGCTTCAAGCTGCAGACAGCTGCTGTGAGCCATACACTGTGAGTTTCAAGAAAACAAGACAAAGGAGATGAAGCAGGGAATGTTGTGAACTCCCTCTGTTACAAGAAATAGAGCTCTGCTTTTGTCCTCCTACTTTACACAATCTGGACCTCCTTCTCTGTAGTTAAGGACTTACTGTTCATGATAAGTCCCTGAATTTTTTTTGTAATTCAAGCTGATAACATTAAAAAGTACTAAAATACTAAACGTAATAAAAAAATTTAAAACATAAAAAATTAAGTATGAAATCAAAGAGGCTAGTTTGCTCCAGCTCCAAGATCCTTCAAAGAAATAACAGTCAGGAATCAGCATGCCTGACCACCCAGGGCCGCCACCTCTTCATGAATCAGATGACTGTGGGGTTGTTAGGTCTGAGAGTCTTGACCTCTTTCCTTAGAAGTATCCTCAAAAAGTGTTTCTTTTTCATTCCCCTGTAGTACATACTTCCCAGGATACAAACGGGCCAACCATGTTGATACTGCAGCTGTAACTGAACCCAGATGGTCATTTCCTGCCTCTTCCTTGCCTTGAAAATTAAATGCTTTCCTTATGTATGTTGGTTTTGCTCACCACCTGGCAATATTAATGGATTGTACTGTGCTGTATCACCAATTTTTAAGCTAAGAATTTGGATAGAATAATACACTGCCTACACACTAGTAGCAAAGAGCTGGTCTGGAAGCAAGTGCATAAACTGGTTTTAAGGGTTCCCATTTTAAGAAAGCATACTCATACTCCCCAGACTGAAATTAAAATATAGCAATTTATTACGCTTCATGGCTTCTTATAGGGTGAAAAAAGGATTTTTGTACAAGTAAATTTTGACTGAGGCCACATTTGGTGGTCTTTCCTTAAGATGAGGAATTGTGCATACTTATTTAAAGTTAAAAGTCAGTTATTGTTTTGTGCTAGTGAGGAAAAATATGGGAATTTTTTTTTTTCACAAAATGGAAGGTTTCCCCAAGTGGCAAAAATTCAAAGCTGCTTCTATTTTTTGGCATTTTTCAAATGACGGAATAGTCGAATGCTGGTATTTGATTTTCCAGAGTAGGGGGGAAAATGTAAATACATGTAAATGTATTTTATTCTTCCCTTTTTCAACTTTGTTTTTTTTTATAGTACTACTATTCAATAAAGGACATCTCTGTTGGTGGCATGTGTATTTGTTATGGCCATGCTCGAAGCTGCCCCCTGGATGAAATCACAAAGGTATTCTTTATTCTCATTGATTTATTTTCATGAAACAACTTTTCCAGTTTAAAAAAAAAAAGTACTTTGCCTAAGGAGAATGAGAAAGAGGAGGCTAAACGAGATCTTATGATACGGTGCAAACAAATTATTTGCGATAATTTTCTTCCTTTTCTGTGTAAGCATATCTGGGTCTCTGGTAGTATAACTTTCTTGAAGTAAACTCTTTTTCTTTGTCATTACATTTAAACAATTCAAGGGGCACAAAAAGAAAGTCTCTCTTGCAACACAGGAGATTTGTCCCTCCTGTTATAGAAAGGCTATTCCCCAATAGTTGATATAGCGTGGTTGAGCAGTGTCATGCTATGTGTGGGGTATTTGTGGGTATTGACATTTTTTTTTGGAGTAAGTCTGATATAAGGCATAGACTTTTGGCAACATTGATTAAATTATCCATTAAAAAATATTTCAAGAAGCAAATTTCTTCTTCTTAGAAATTGCAATGCCAGTGTGAACACAACACATGTGGAGAGAGCTGTAACAAGTGCTGTCCAGGCTACCACCAGAAACCTTGGAGGCCAGGAACCATTTCTGCTGGGAACAAATGTGAGAGTAAGTATGCACAGAGGTTTAGATAATTCTATAAAGGCTTATTATGTTCTTGTTTGTGGTTGCCTTTCATATAGATCTATACTAATTACCAAGAAAAACCCACAAACTATTAACTGTCTTAATGGGATTGTTTAAAGGTAGAGGACCTACTTCTAATCATAAGTGTTAAGATTGTTTTAAACTTTAAAATTGTTATGACTCCCAGGCTAGTGGAGTTGTCATGTAGTAAAGCTTTCAGAGTCTCTTTTTCAAAGAGACCTGGGGATTTATTATGCTCCTGTAAAAACTAGCAGATTTGCATCAATCATTTTGTTAGCTACTTAAAATGCAAATTTCTTACATTGATCATAAATTTTGTCAGATGAACAACTTTGTTCTGATAACAAATGTTTTGAAAGAAACTCCTTATTGGCCAGTTTCAGATTGTCTGATAGATTGACTTAAGCTGTGCCAGTACAGATGAATGTGTTACTAGTTAGTGCATTTTCTCTATTCACACTGCTAATGCGTAGCACAAGCTGGAGACAATTAAGAACATACTAGATAAAATATACAGTTGCAAATGGAAAAGTAGTCTCTTTAGTTGAAACCTTTATACAAGTCTAAATGTCACTCTTCGGAAAGTAGGTGTTTATGACTGTTTGGACCAAAGTATCCTCTAACCTAAATCAAATTTCTATTTCTGTACTAGCATGGTTGACTTCTCAGACTTCTGTCTATAATACAAATAAGAGAAGAATTAGGCAGATTTTCTTCTGTAATGCAGAGGACAGAAAATGAAAGAACATTATGGGTGATAGCGCATACCACTATCGACATCAGTCGTGACAGGATTGTCTTAGTGGGATCTACAGAATACTGTTAAAAACGGTGCTATTGAAGTGGTGATAGTGGTTTTGAAATATGCTTACTTGCTAAGAAATATACTGTATCAAAACTGCTGAAGCACATAGCATAGTTAAAGGGAAAAAAAGCACACTTTTGAGATGAGTTGATATGCTCTTCTGCTTATGTTTTCCGCTTTGAAAAATGTAAATGTTATCGAAAATGTTATACAATGTAAATAAAAAAAATTTATATCTTTTCCATTCCTTCTCAGAGTGCAACTGTCATAACAAAGCAGAAGATTGTTATTACAATCAGAGTATTGCAGATCAGAAAAGGAGCATGGATATTCATGGCCAGTATATAGGAGGCGGTGTGTGTTTAAACTGTACTCAACATACTGCTGGGATCAACTGTGAAACGTGTACTGATGGATACTTTAGACCACACAAAGTAAGATTTGGAAAATACCATTCTAGTATTTTGGTAAATTACAACATGATACGATGATGTGTATTTCAGCTCATTGTAATGAAAAAAAAAAATTATATATATATATATATATATAACATGCAGAATATAGAGGTGGTTTGGTTCTTTTATAGATGACGTACCACCAAAACTTACAGAGAAAAACATAAAATGCTTGTCCAGTTGTATGGGAGGGAAGTTGGAGAAGAAAAGAATAAGTGAAGATGAAACTTGAAGTCCTAGTGTGGAACTTTAGATATTCTGATAGGAAACCCATTTCTCCTGTGGATAAAGCTTTAAAAAGTGCCAGTATTGAAGTTTTAGTGTCTTCAGAAGTGCCAAAATTGTGTACCTTCCTATATCAGCCCATTTCAACCAGTGTTAAAAAGGACTGTTACATGGTTCTAAGATCAGACTCTTGTTCTCATGAGTTGTTGCTACAAAAATTCTTCCTCTTCTTGGTATTATTGTTGTAGAACATGTGCTTGCTGATCCTGTGTACTTTCCAGTTTATTGACAAGTGTCACTCTGGAAAAATGACAACTCCATAAAAAGACGTTTTTTAAGATGTGACTAACAGGGTTAAACATAGGAACTTCCTGCAGTGTTAGAGGTCTCTGTATAATGAGATATACTGAACTAAATTTCTGCCCCACAAGGTCTTGCTTTGGCAGGTTCATGCATATTTTGGAAAACCCATACTTTAGAATTCCAGCATAAATTGGTGCAGAGAGCAAGGGTGAGTCTGTAGGAGTATGGTTAGACAGCAGGTACAGCTCATCCAAAGAAGTAAACTGGAGTAATGAGATTATCTGATTCACTTGCTGTAAGAAGCATTGAAGAGTAGTCTTCAATCAACTGGTAGCCAATAAATGTGTACCTAGAGGTCGTTACTGATTTGTTTTACATCTGAAGCACCTCAAAGGAAAATTTTCCCTGAAAGAAAACAAAATCCTTGCCATATGAATTGCATTGCCTTATATTTCAAAGATGTATAGATCATGAAGTCAGAATGAATCTTCATGATTAGATAATCTGTCCTCCCATTGAACACAGAGCCAAGGATTTCTTTCATTTCCTTCCTCTTTGAACCAGAGTATCTTTGCAAAAAGCATCCATTCTTGTCTTAAACATTTCCATAATCTTTGGCAAACCATCACAGTGGTTAATTGCTGTTACATTAAAAAACTGTCTATTTATGCTGAATGTGTCAGGCTTTGGCTTCCAGTCATTAGCAGTTACTATACCTTTGTCTTTGCTATTGAAGATTGATTTTTTGATCCCACATTTAAATTTTTTGTAGGCTGCAATCCCCTGATCTTCTGTTTGCTAAAATTAAACTAGTCTCTTGATCTCTTGCTGCATACTAGCTTTTCCAGTATTTGTTCATATTAGTTCCAGTGATCCCAGGCAAGAAACAAATGTAACATTACTTTTCCCAGTTAATAATTTGAGAATTTGACAGAGAACGTTTGTTCGTAGGTTTCTCCCTATGACGATCACCCCTGCTATCCCTGTGCCTGCGACCCGTTCGGCTCTCTGAGTTCTAACTGCATTAAAGATGAGCACCATTCTGACTCACAGCGTGGTAAGGGAGCGGGAAGCGCCTTGTCTCTAAACTTCAAATCTGGGTATATTTCTGGCCAGTTAGGTACCACTTTGAAACAATAGTAAATATTTAGGAAGCAGAAGTGAGGCATAACATACTTCTAGGATTTCAAGGTATGTTAGGTCCCTGAATGTGTCCTTGTGTAGGGGTGGTGGCCTCTTGACTATGTAAAACAATGTGAAGGATTGAGATCTAACACTGTTGTTTATGAATGCTGTCAAAACTGTCACAAAATCCATTTTGCTGCTGTTTCTGTGTATCGGGTACTCTAAACATGAAAAATAGATGGCGAGACTGACATTATGCCAAATATCTGTGTGGAGTATAACTTGGAGTGTAATAAAAAAAGGAATGTTAAATTAACTTGCACCCTCTGAGACATCTTGAATCCAGCCTACAGCCTGCTCTTAGTTATTTATTTCTGTATTTTTGCTTTTCAAGGGACTTGGCCAGGACAGTGTCAATGCAGAGAAGGTTACATAGGAGAAAAATGTGATCGTTGTGCATTTGGGTATCGGGGCTATCCAAACTGCCTGCGTTGTAACTGCAGCCTGATTGGTAGCATTAATGAAGATCCATGCACAGAACCTTGTCTTTGCAAAGTGAGTATTAAACTGTCATTTTTGTTTAAAATTGAATCTGTGGATTGATTCATAAACTCCTCTTGACTAGGGGAAACTACTTCATTAACCGGAGAGATCACTTTTATAGGAAGTAACCTAGTGTAACTGTACACCTAACAACCTAGACCTTAAAGTTACTAATTATTTTCTGTACTGAAAAATATGATAATTTATGTTGAATAGTTCTGTATATTACTGAGACACCATTTTCTGTAAGTGAGTGTGAAGGCGAATCACAGAGAAATTGACAGAATGCCTAGCTGGGTTTGGTTTTAGGGATGAGCTGATATTTCTCTTCAAAGTCACTGATTTCTTGTAAAGAAAGGATGTGTTCATAACATCTGCTTTGTGTGAAGAAACAGCATGCATTTGGAAAGAACTACTGGAACAAATACATTAGATGTATATATGAAATATGATTTAATTATTTGATTACAAAATATAAGCCATAAAAACGTTAAAAAAGAGAGCAGTTTTGCAGCCTTCTTTTATTTTTTGGTAAATGTCCAGACCCTTGAAATATCTTGCAGCTGTAGATTCTGCTGAACTTTATTACAAAGCTGCATGTCAATATTTAAAGAAATTACACTTAATTTTCTGAACCAAATGTTAGCTCGTAGTTTATATATTTGTTGCCAAGTATGACAGTGAACAGGAGCCAAAAAAACATGTGGTTTGTTTGACAATTTTTCTTAGTCCTTTTGCATAATTTATCTGATCCAAAATATCAAACATATAAATAACCAGAGTCTGGAAGGACGAAATAGCACCAGTGGCCAATTTAAATACGAAAAAGGAGATACAACCATTTTGCCTGATTTTGAGCTAGAGTAACATTACATTGGCCGATGCAGCTACCTGGTGAAAATTTTGGTATAAACTGAACGAGAAATTGTCCTCTTTCAGTGCTGTTGTGAGCATGAGCCTGGCATACGGAATTTTCAGGCCAGATCCCTGAGAGTGTCACCAGCCAGCAGCCCACCTATAGAGGTGAAAGGAAGGAAGGAGAAAAGTTGTGTCGTCCAAATATCAAATGAAGGAGACAGGTTTTCTAAGCCTATGCAGTCTCTGTGAACGCAGTAGTGCAAGCTATTCCTCTCTGTACTCTGAATTTCATAATATTTGATCTTTTGTGAAACACAGCTCTTGAGGTCTAGTCATTGGGGAAAGATTTTTATTTTTCATTAAGAAGTAAAAAATAATTTCTGTTTAATAATATTAGAGACAAAGTGAAATGTGTGATCCAAGTGCATGCTGAAGACTGAGAAATAAAAAAGCTGAAAAGAGCATACAAATATTATTTCTGTAAAAATCCAAGATTTTAAAATCTCATTACTTCAGGAGGCCCTTTGCCTGAGATTTTTCCCAAGTTTGAATATTAACAAATAGAAAGCAGTCATCCTCAGCCTTTGAATCAGAGCTGGGGATCATAAATTTTTCATAATGGTTTGTACTTTGCTTATAAAAGCACATAACCTACCCATTTAGAGAGGTGTTATGTAAACTTGATATGCCACTGGTCCAGAAGACGAGACAGTTGGTAGTGTTACCACAAAAAGTCTCAGATTTCTCTCTGGTAAGCCTGAAATTTGCTCCATGGGACCAAGTCTGATGTAAGTGGAATTGGGAGTGATTCTTTTGGCTGAAGTGAAGTTACTTTGGTAACTGTTTCTGAAAGCAGAATTTGGTCAACAGGGTTTGCTTTTCAAATTGTAATGCAGAGCACATACAGGCCTCATCACAATAGCAAGACAGGTATGCTTCACTTATGCCCTGCAGTCCTGGTGTCCTAACCATGTGTATCGGGGAGCTTCATGGGATGCTCTATAAAGTTCTCTTCACCTTTGTAGTGGAGTTTTCCCGTAGTGGAAACCAAAGGTTGAGATGGGGAAGTGATGTGTGTCCAGGTGTTGTCCTGATAGGAAGCTAGGACGTGATCAGAAGCTTGTACCAGTTCTATATCTTTCTCTGTAGAAATACCCATGGAGATCTACTATTTACACAGCTTCTTGGGCATTTACTGAATATTTTCTCTACTGGTTTGCTTGTCAGCAGCAATTGTCTAAACTTTTTGAATAAATAGCTACATATTGTCTGTACAGATTTTACAAGAAAAAATTTGGTGCACTGTTTTGTTCCCCCGCCCCCGTAAATTCTACATTGAAGGAGGTATGTAGCAGTATGCTCAGAACTACCCAATTTGCATGGTAAGGAGGCAGCATGCCAGTGATAGCTAGAGGAGTGGAGCACCTCTATTTTTGGAGTAGGAGTTTCTGAACTTTAGCCAGAGCATATTAGGAGCAAGAGCTGCCAGCTAACATAAGTGTATGTGGTGTTCCTCCAGGAAGAGGTGGCAGCAGTGGTGAGGATCACAGTATAAGTATTGATAGATGGTTGAGGAACTGTTGTCTTGAAGCTGGCTGTGGTAGCTCCAGGAGCCTGGCGTTAGAGGTGAGCTATGCTGTATGTAGACTACGTGGATTCAGTAAACATGGGAGCTTTTTCTCCAGAGCAATCTACAGATTCAAGCTATGAGAAAAGTAGACTGGCAAGCTGACAGAAGCTTTTCAAACCCTGCCTGTGTGCTGAAATTTCACTGCAATAGAGCCCTTGCCAGGGCATGTTTAGATTTTGATGAACTGGCAAATTCTGATAAATTTTTCTAATCACTTTTAGTTTTAAGCTCTGAGTCTTATTCAATAATCCTGCTGTGCTGAAATCTGTTTTCTTTTATAACCTTCTGAATGCTCTTATGCCTAAATCCTGTCTAATCCACTCTGTTTGTTACCATAATAATGCTGATGCAAAACAAATGTTATATGCCATTGACAGGAGAATGTAGAAGGTGAAAACTGTCATCTCTGTAAACCGGGATTCTACAATTTGCAAGAAAGAAATCCTCAGGGCTGCACAGAGTGTTTCTGCTTTGGGGTTTCTGATGTGTGTGACAGCCTAACATGGCCCATCAGTCAGGTATTTTTATGATGTCCATGACCTAATATTCTTTCCTCAGGCAGCTGCAAAATGTATTGTATCTCTCTCTGACATGCACCCAAGTTAACTCCAAATTCTGGCATGTGTCTCCTTACAGAGGAATGGATTTTCAGTGTCACTCGGCAACTCTGAGGTAGTCAGCATGTCGTCCCAGTGACATGCCCCACTGGCTTGCAGTAATAACGGAAATACTGGGTAGCGTAGGCTGCGATAATGCACTCGAAAAACACATTTTGTGCTGTTAAAGTTTTTTGCGTATTGAAGAGATGAACCCAAACCTGTTTCCTTGCTCTCATACCTATTGGGCAAGACTAGAGTGACCTCTGGCAGTATTTCCAATACTCTTTCTTGGAAAACAGAGTGATTATAATCACTGTCTTCTGAATAGACATTTCTTGAGTTAGGGGGCCTTGGGGACACTATTTTTCCACCAAATTCCTTCCGTATCTTTGCAGAGCTAGTTACACTTTAGTCCCGTTTTGTGTGTCAATAAAAAGAGAGAAAAACATATCAAATTGACTGAAAATTCTAAGATGCTTGTATAAAACTCATTCAGTGAGAAGGTCAAAGTTGTCTCATCTTGCTCCCTCTTCTGGGACTCTGGATTTAACTTTCCTGGAGCTCAGCCCTACCTATAAATTGAGGGTAAGAGACCTCAAAGCCCTTGAAGTTCTGTAATTCTAACTCAGGGAATTACATAGGTATAACGCTAATTTTATCGGAAGGATGAAAATCACACTCATTATATTTTTGTTCCCATCTAATAAAGAGGTGGAGACAATCCTAGTATGAAGTGGTGTATTTCCTTGTAGCGGATGTCAGACAGGGTTAATGAAAGTGTTCAGATCTATCAGTTTGAATGAATATCTAGGGAGGGGTTAAGTTTAGTGACTGCTGTCTCAGTGACACAAAGCCTGACTCCATTAATATTACTATTCTTTCTTGCAGATATCAGACATGACTGGATGGTTTGTTACTGATCTGTATAATGCAAGGAGCGTGCAACCTCAGCAAAGCCAGTTTGATGGCCCCCGTCAAATAAGTATTAACAACACCGAGGCTTTGAAAGTACTGAAACATACTTATTACTGGTCAGCACCTGAGCCATATCTAGGAAATAAAGTAAGTTCTCAGCTAGAGTCAAAACTCCTTCATAGCTTCTCTGTTTAAATCATATCATATTGCTGTAAATATATAGTTTCTGTAATTAAAAATTACATATAAACCCCATTATTACCAGACTTCCTAATCTATCTCTGCTCTTCAAATCATAGTGTTCCTAGCCAGACTTTCCCAGTACCCTCTTCTTGCTCTTTGAACTCATTCGTCTCCCCACTTCCTTCTCTGCCTATCTTTGACACAATATGATCTCTCTTTTGTTCTTTTCACTGTTATTAACTTATATGCTCACATTCCCTGTGCTCTTGGCTCCTGTCACAAAGGTTATACCCTTCACACCGTGTCCAATATAGTAGACAGGACCATTAAATTCCTACCTGCCTCTTGGCCATCTCCCATTTTGCATTTATTAGTTTCCAACCAGCTAGTCTTTAATTTTTGCCCTGGTTGCTGCCTAAAGCTCTGGATCTCCCATTTTTTGCAACAGAATCACAGAATAGTTGAAGTTGGAAGGGACCTCTGGGGGTCATCTTGCCCAACCTTGCCCTGCTCAAGCAGGGTCACCTAGAGCAGGTTGCCCAGCACCATGTCCAGAGAGCTGCTTCTGAGTATCTCCAAGGATGGAGGCTCTGCAACCTGTCTGGGCAACCTGTGCTAGTGCTCGGTCACCCTCACAGTAAAAAAGTGTTTCCTGATATTCAGAGAGAACCTCCTGTGTTTCAGTTTTTGCCCGTTACCTCTTGTTCTGTCTATCAGTGGGCACCACTGAAAAGAGCCTGGTTCCGTCCTCTTTGCACTGTGCCTTCGGGTGTTTGTATACATTGATGAGATCCTCCAAGCCTTCTCCAGGCTGGACAGTCCCTGTACTCTCAGTCTTTCCTCATATGAAAGGTGCCTGAGGCTCTTAATTGTCTTAGTGGCCCTTTTCTGGGCTCTTTCCAGGATGTCCATTTCTCTTTTCTCCTGGGAAGCCCAGAACTGCACTCAGATCTCCAGCTGTGGCCTCATGTAGAGTGGACCTTGCAACCTCTCTTCTTTAACTATTTTTGGTCCAGTCTCTTTGTCCATGCAGCCCTGTTTCTTAGTACAGTGACACAGTAAATGAACACAAGTCTCAGAAGTGCAACATTAAGGAATAGTTTTGCACAGGGCAGCACTCACTCAAATTCTGATCTCATCCATTTAATAAAGGTCTAACTCTTGGTACTACTCTTTAACTTACTTTGAAGTAGTCAGCAGCAGTTGTGGGACTAAGGAGCCTGAAAGGTGGAGTATGGAATGTAACTCCAACATGCTGTGCCCCTTGGCTAGGACGGTAGTGTAAACCTCTGCTGTTGGTTGGAAGTTCTGTAGGTGTTTCACTGAATGAGGACACTTATCTGAATCATCTGTGGAGCCTTCAGCTAGCTTTTCCCCACCTGCAAAGCAACAAGCCAGCGCTTGTCCCTGTGCTGATACACACGGCGTGTTAAATTTTCCCTGGAAAGTGATATTTGTAGGCCCATGTACTCCTATAATTTCAACATGGTACTGTCCCATGTCACTTCTTTGTGTTGGTTGGAGGTTATCGTGTTGTTAAGACTTTGCTTTTTGTTATTTCAGCTCACAGCTTTTGGTGGAGACTTGAAGTATACGGTATCTTACGACATTCCAATGGAGAGTGTGGACAGTGATATAGTATCTAGTGTGGATGTCGTCATTCAGGTGGATTTTTTTTTTCAGCTTGCTACTATTCAGACATTATTAGGAATCTATGAAGTGGTTAAAAAAAGGAAAATAAAATAATACTTCTATAGTAGTAGTTTTGTTGATTTTAAACACCTTCTCAAAAGTCACTACCGATTTTGTTACTTCTCGTTTCTCTGATTTTTTGATCCATTTATCTGAAATTGTACATATATAATGCTAGTTTTAAATGAAAAATACCTGAATTTTAAACCTTTGTGTAAGCAGGTGAGGTGTTCATTACCAAATGTACAAAGGTCTGTTTACAAAAGAAACTACAATAAGCTGGAAGGACTTATATTTATGAAATAGATGAGTGTTCTTGCTGATTGCTTAATTTTCTAGATTTATGTTGCAGTTAAAAAGTAAGGCTCTATATTGAATCCAGGCACCTCCAAAAAAGCGTTGTTTTATAAAACATACTTAGCAATAGAACAAAGGAGAAAAGAGATTCTATTTTGTAGAGGATTTTGATTTTTGAAATTTAATTCTTTTTCCAAAAGAAAATCAAATATTTCTGAAGTCTGTGAAACAAAAGAGAATGTGATTGTAGTCTTCCTGAAGCCATGGAAAATGCAGACCTTTTATTTACTTTTTTTCTAGTACAAGAAATCTAGTTGCCTCTTTTCTGTGCTATCTGGATGTATATCTGACACTAAATGTAACTGGTAAATAGAATTTGCATGCAAATATGGAAAATGTTTTCTCTGTTTTTCAATTTCAGGGTAATGGACAGATTTTGAGTACAAGAGCAGCAGGCTTGTCATTACAGCCGTATGAGGAGTACTCTAATGCAGTGAGATTTGTATCGGAGAATTTCATAGATTTCAATACAAAAAAAGCTATAGACCGGGAAAGGTTGATGACTGTTCTGGTAAACGTGACCCGTCTTCTGATCAGGGCCAACTACAACATTGCCAAAAAAGCCGTGTACAGGTGAGGGAGAGAAAATGTTCAAGTTAATCTGTATACTTCTGTTATTTTTGTGCATATGAAGCATTATTCATAGTGGCAGTATTCCTAAAGTTTTATGTTAATAATTTCTAGAAAAAAACCACATTTTTTATTGAATTTTCTCAAGACTGATCTTGTTTCCCAGCTACATTCGTGTGGAATGTGTGGAAAAGGGCATTTGATTGTTTTAAAGATATCTGATAGCAGAAACATTGTTTTCAGCTTTAAAGGAGTACTGCATAAAAGCCTTATTACAATGACAGCTTTGTTAGAGGGAAATACCTCTGAAACTCTCAACAGTATGCTTATTTTGGTATGTGGCAAGTTAATCCATCACTGACTATTGAAAACCTGCCAGTAAAGACATTGGCTGTAATTTCTTTTAACGTCTATATGTAGATGTTACTGACGCTCATGTCTAAGGGAGTGCTTAATAGGAAAATTAAGCTGGAACAGATTAACTGGTCATTCCATAGTCTCAAGTCAGCATTAGCAGTATCTGCATCAGTCCTTACAGATCTGTTTTACCTGTTCTACAAGATACAGAGGAATAAAGTCTCATCACTCTCAAGGGAATCAGTTCCAGTGCTTCATCATTTATTTACTTAATTCCCTTAGCCTCACCAATAGCCTTTCTTCCTCATTCACTAATTTAGTAGCATTTCATGTCAGTAACATTGGACTTGATACCAAACTTGCTTTGTGCCCTTTTGTACTATTGAGGAGTAGTAATATTTATGTCCATTTAGGGATAATGTGTTCATCTTTGTGGAATGTTTGTAAAGATTTACTTAAATTATTTTACCTGTGGCTGAGAAGATTGTCTCTGCTGCAAAATGCCATTGTTTGTAGTAAAAGATTTTGCTTTGTTCAGTTGTGTGCAGCAGCAATGAACTGGTGCCGTTTCTCACTACTTACCTACCTGTGTTATGTGTCTATTTTAGACACGGTGCGGTAAAGCTGTCTTATTTCAGGACAGCAATAGAAGGCTGCCCCACCGATATACCTCTAATACCACGACAGAGGGAGAAGGTTTTGTTTAAACCTCTCCACAGGAGAAGAGACAATGGTAGTAACAACAGTGATAACAGGAGGAGGGCACACCTACTCCCAGAACTGCAAATGCAACGATAAAACCTATGATCATAGTGTTTTTACAGCAAAGATTTGTGCCTGTTCCTCAGCTGTGACTGCCACGGAGTAGCACTCAGCAGTGTTACTCCCCTAGAAGCAAACTGTCCTGTTCAAAATCAAGTTTGGGGAAACAAATGATGTGATATTTGCATGCTTGATCCTAGGCTGGACTCTGTGACCCTGGATACTGCAAGTGCAAATGTTATAGATCTTTCTTCAGCCCCAGATGTGGAATTCTGTGAATGTCCTCAAGGTTACACAGGAATATCCTGTGAGGTAACCTCTTAGTGTTTCATGTGTGCAAAATTATCTCCTATCTGGAAATGTCTAGGTTTTAAAGGCAGGCTGCCTTTAATTATACTGCCATAAAAGTATATGTTCTGTGGTGAAATGCTGTCTACTATACTGTACACAGTACTGTAGATATTTTCTTCCAGATACACTAAATGGGATTTTAAACTTATTTCTTGAATTCTATTTGGTGGTACTAAAAGATGATGATACACTTTAGAACATCAGTGTTGCAGAGGGAGTAGCTGTAAAAGCTCTGTGAAGCTGTTTTGAGCTTACCTTACTCGTTAATAGCACTTTTCCTGGATCTGAATCGTATACAGTTTATGCAGGTTTTATGTCATTAGGTTTATGGAGGCAATAAGGAATCTTAGCAGGGAGGAATGCTAGCCTTTGGAAGATCCCACAAGGGTCAAATGTGTCACACAAGATGGTGTCTTATATATCTGTGAATAGAAGATTAGGGAGGCAGAGCACCATCTGCAGAATAGCAGGAATTATTTTGACAAATAATTTCAGTATGAAGCCTTGTGCCATAGCATCGTTAATGATTCTGCAGAGGAGGTAGAACATCTGTTTTTTATTGCCCCATAATAAAGAACTTCAGATATTCAACTGCACAAAACTTAACTTATGTGCCTCCAGGGGACAAAGGGCTGAATCAAAGTTTCATGGAGTAAATTCTTATCCCCTTTATCCCGTGCAAGTAAAAAAACAGCCACCAGAAAAGTGCTGCAGTGACATCAATAAGAGTTGAAAGAGCATTCAGTTACCACAATGTGAATGAGTCAGATGGTGGGTGGTTGGAAGTGGGCTCTTTGAAAATGTTTTGATGTGCACTTTTAACACGCATAATGCTACTGGTTTTCTTCCCTTGTTTCTTTTCAGTCCTGTCTCCCTGGGTACTACCGTGTGGATGGAATACTCTTTGGAGGTATTTGTCAACCCTGCAAATGCAATGGGCATGCAACTGAGTGTGATATTCGTGGTGTTTGCTTGGTAAGTCATCCTTCAAAGTGTTTGTGTTTTAAGCATCTATTTAGGAATTAGGAGAGCATTTTGACTGTGGGAGACAAGTTTACAGCGTACGTACATTTCAAGCTATGGGTACCAAGGGTTTATTTTTCTTGCTTTCATTGTTTACTTCAGAATATATTCAGGGGACTCTGTTAAATTGTTCTCCAATAAAGGGTTTGTTTCAATTTATTGTTTCAAGTGGGGAATAATCAGAACTAAATAAAAATGTGACCATATACTGGCTGATAAAAATCTTAACTTTGCTTGCTGCAAGTGACAATAAAACTTTTCCTGAAAGGAACAAAATTAAGCACTGTTTTGGGTTGAATATCTGTTTTCAGATATATGTACATCTTCCATGACTAATATCAGTGGAAATTACACATTATCTTCTGAAGAGAGAATTTCACTCTCAGATTTCTTCTGAAATTCAAAGGTCGCAGAAATACAATGGCTAAACACCAGCAAGAAACGTAGAAGTTTGTTACTGCAAATGTGTGCAATAAGCAAAATATATTTAAGTTTGCGCATAAGTATTGTGGCTGGTTTCATGGTGTAAAGTATATTCTAAAATGTAGGAAAGAAACAATTAGAATTTGTTGTTACAACTCAGGAAAAAAAACCCACTTATTTTCAAAGTTCTACTCTCTTCCTCATAGCTGTCTCCTTAAATCTTATACTGCATGCAGACTCCTGCAGGGATCCCTCAGGGGCTGAAAAACCAAGAGTAAATATGAAAAGATTTTTTCCCATGTCTTTCAGGCTTGTCAACACAACACGACAGGACCTTTCTGTGATCAGTGCTTGCCTGGCTTCTATGGAAGTCCATCCCAAGGAACTGCTGAGGACTGCCAGCCCTGTGCATGTCCTCTGAGATCTGCTGCAAACAAGTAAGCTGCTTATGTGTGATTTCATTTTGCATCTTCAGCAAAATCAGAAAGTGACACAAAGGAAAAAATGTCATGAAATCTGAAGGAGAGAGAGAGGAGGACTTTTTTTCTCCCTTTTCATTTGAGCCTATCTCATAGAAACATTGTTTTTCCAGGTAGGCAACGTGTAGACTAGGCTAAGACAGGCTGAGTGAAGTGGTGCAATTTGTACATGAAAGTAATACTTCGACCTGACCTTGGCAGCAAAATCACCATTATCTTTCATGTTGTTTTAGAAAACAACAGAAGGACAGAAGTGTTGCATGTGAAAAAGAGGAGCTCAGTACAGAAATTGGACATATTTGATAGAAAGAGTGCCAGGTTCTTAGGAAGTTTTAAAATCTTCCTTTCCTTTAAAAGAAAAAAACCTCAAGAAGAGATTTTGAAAATGATAACTTTATTTTGACATTTTGTAATGTTAAAGCATTGATGTTAATCTAGAAAAAATTGAAATTACATTGTTTTATAGAAAGGTGCATGGACTTGAATGGTGGTTATTGGATGTTTGTAGAAGTCTTGTGATTCTGTGTGTTGATACTGACTGCCATACATATTGTTGGTAGTTTCAGTCCTACGTGCCAGCTGAGTGAAGGAGGTGGAATTGTCTGTGACAAATGTCTTCCGGGATATACTGGTTCTCAGTGTGAGAGGTATGTACACTAGCTTTGGGTAAAATATCTATGTCATTGTCATAACTAACTGTTCATCATCCTACCTGCCTTGAATTGTTCATACCACATGTACAGAATATTCCTAATAAAGTTTTCCTTGCCATTTTGTCTTTGCTTGTAATACAGAGATGCTTTAGATAAAAATTTAATAGATTTTTAATAAATTAAATAAATTTAATTCCCTTGGATGGGAAGAGTGTTTGACATGGTCGCATTCTAGCTGATAAAGTTTTTAATCTCTGGTGCAGGTGTGCTAATGGTTACTATGGAAATCCACTCATGCCTGGACAATCGTGTTCTCCTTGTGAATGCAATGGCAATGTAAACCCACAAGAAGATGACCACTGTGATACCTTCACAGGACAATGCCTGAAATGTTTGGGGAACACAGCAGGTCACCACTGTGAAAAGTGTGCTGATGGGTATTACGGGGATGCAGTGATTAAGAAAAGCTGTCGTGGTAATAAGCTATTATTATTACTCCAAAATTTAAAGAACACAAAAACGTGGTGTGCATGCAGCAAAACGGATAGGGAGACATGCACCTTTGCTGAAAGAGTTAACCTTCAAGTTGTGAGTTGGCAAGTGCAGGCTGAAAACTATGGGGTTGGGTTAGTCTGAGGAAGGAATGTATTATGCTGGGGTCTGACACTTCATATTCCTGAAACTTACTGGTTTGCTTAATACTGTCCCTTCAGTGACTTGCTGTAGATATTTTCTACTTCTGAATGTTACATATAGGGCTGGAAGAAACAAACTTCTTAAATGTATCTGTCCACAGAGGTGATTTTTTTTTTTAATCTTTTAGCCCATATGTGTAGTACAGATATTACTGTAGTATATTAACATCTGTGGGCTATAACCAGATGAAACACACATTTATACAAAATTTGGAATTCTGTATAACAATGAATGCAAATAGATAGACAATAATTTTTTTTATTTGATTTCTTTTTGTCTAAACATAAGCCTGTGAGTGCCATGTGAGTGGTTCCCTTTCAAGTACTTGTCATCATGAGACAGGCTTCTGTCAGTGCAAATCAAATGTGATCGGAGAAAGATGTGATAAGTGCTTGGTAAGCAAATATTTGCGTGTTCCAAATATCTGCATTTTCTTGTATCTTGGTCTTCCTGTTTATCTATAGATATTGATTAGAACAGATGCAGAGAATAGCAGCAACTATATTCATGGAAGAGGGGATCTGTTGTTGGAGCAGAGACCAAAGGTTTGTCTGCACAGGCTTTTGTGCTTGTAAATTGCTCTGCCTGTGTGTGAAGCTATATAGTTGACTCAGCACCTTTCTGAATAGGGCTGTTCAGGCTAGTGCTGCACTGAGTGACAGCGTGCAGTCATGTTGGCTTTCCAAAAAACAAAAACGGAACACTGGTAACAGACCTGAAGGAATCTTAGTGCTGTGCTTCTGCAAAATGAAGTCTGAGTGGGAATATCTGAAGAATGTGGTTGGTGATAATAAATAATACATCATGGCTGAACACCAAAAAGGGATTCTGCTAAAAGACAGGCCTGTTCTAAGAACAAGTAGATATTCACTGGTGATACAAAACAGCAGTTTTCAGCCTTGCTAAGCATAGAACTGCCTCAGAGACCAGAGCAGGAAATCTGTGCCCAGTTAGTGCCCTTGTGCCAGCCCAGCTGAATGCCTTTCAATCCACATATACAGGATGTCACTGACCTGCTCTGTTCTGGTCTTTCATTCACATTGACAGCAATCTATGCCTGATCAGAACAGTCCACCCTCACCTCATGGAAGATATTAAATTAAAATAACTTCAAACTTTAAAACAAAGTCTGACTGATGAGATTAGAGGACCAGCAGAGTGTTTCAGTGTTCACTTTTTCACCCAAACGCATGCTTGCATGTAGCTGGGAACAGTGAAGAGATAAGGCCAGGGAGTCCTCCCACAGCAGTCACACAGTGCTGCCCAATATTCATGCAAGTCAGACAGCAGGGAAAATAAACAAGAGAAAATAAAAGTGTACATCGTATTGTTTTAAAAAAATTATGAAATATAGCTCAAATGTATTTACTTTCTGTCCAACAGAATGGTTATTATGGCCTGCTTACTGGGCTTGGCTGCATTCCCTGCAATTGCAGTCGATTTGGTTCAGTTTCTGAGGACTGCAATCATCAGGGGCAGTGTCACTGTGTACCAGGAGTGGCTGGAGAAAAGTGTGATCGTTGTGCTCATGGCTTTCATGCGTTCCAGAATGGTGGCTGCACACGTAAGCTCTAATCCATGATCCTTTCAGGGTTTCTCTGGAATTTTTTTCAGCAGTATATTTTATGTTAAACTCTGGCAAAGATCAGTTGTTTTGATGACTACACGGAAAAATCTGTAGAATGGTCTCCTAGTACTTTCATTAAGCTAGGGAACAAAATATTTATTTGATTGCTTATTGTGGTGTTCCTTGTAAAAGTGGTGACTATGAAATAACAACTCATAAAGGTTGCATGAGAGAAATATTACATCCTCAATAGCTCCTTTGTCTCTTTTTTGTACAAAACCCTTCAGTCCTTCAGAGAGAATAGAAACTTCCTTTTTTCTGCGATCGTAAAAGTTCAGAGCTAGTACTCTTACAGATTTTTACCTTGTTTTTTCATTTAATTCTTAAAAATATATTTTATACTTTGATAAGATGTCATTGACTATTTCCCCATCATGACTTAGATATGTACAATTTTTAGTCATGATAGAGAGGAAAATGTTAATCCAGACAGAGAACATGCCATCAAAGAACCTTATTTATGATGTTAATAAGATGCCCTTTTCAACACAGTATAGCTAAAAGAATGTCTACCTTTTCTTCAACCTGACAGAAACATTTTTTCATACCTCAAATATGGAATCTGCAGTGAGATTATGTGATAGGATTATGTTTTGGAACATATATACTGTGTCTTTACTAAGAATAGAAAATCGCTTAGGTACCTTTAACCATTTCACTCTCAAAAATTTTGTAAATGTTATTAAAACAATTAATAAAACCACTTTTCTGAACTTCTGCTTTTTAGCGAAAATAGTATTGCATTTCTTAAATAAAGTTAGTTATTATAAAAATAGTTACCCTTCCCTATCATTCACTAAACAATTCTTGAAAAGTACTAATTCCTGAGATTAATCCTTTCACCTACCTGAGAACATTATCATATCTGCTGATGAGTTTTATATCCTCTATAATAGAATTTTTTTCCTACAAATTTACTCTTCTCCACAATAATTTTATTTGGCTTTCTTTATTCCCCTGTGGAAATGCAGTACTGCTTTTCAAACCACCAAACAGGCTGTGTCAAGAAGCAATAATGGGCAATGAAATGTCTCTGTGGTCATAATTTGTTTCTCAGTGATTAGGGTTGGCAAGGAGTTCCTAATGGAATGGATGTGCTGCATAATTAAGAAAAGTAAGACTATCAGTGGTCTTGGACTTTCTTCACTGTAGCTAACGCAAGGATGAAGTTACTAATTCAGTCCTTTTTCTCTTGCAGCCTGTGACTGTGCTCATACTCAGAATAACTGTAATGCTGATTCTGGCCAATGCATTTGTCCCCCTCACACCTGGGGACCAAAATGTGAACTCTGTGAAGAAAATCACTGGGGGCTTTCTCCTAAATTTGGCTGCAAGGTATGATACGCTAACCGAAAAACCATGGCTGTTAAAAGCAATTTGCCTTATACTAATGTCAGAATTGGACTGTTGTTTTGAGAACCTCAATCTTTATTCTCTGTCTCAAAGTGTTAGTGCAACATGCTTACATTAAAAAAAAAAAAAAAAAAAAAAAAATCAGACTGTAAAGTGTTTATTGAGGAACCTTCTAAGAAAGCTGTCTTTGAAAAAACTAATCAGAGTGCCTGTTCTGCATAGATCATATTAAAATTTTGAACTGTGTATTCTAACTTTTAATTGCTTGAATAGTGATACTAAAACAGATTTATAGTAACAATTGGCAACAAGGAACATAGTTTCTGTACTAATCAAGGAATGATGATATTATGGTGTTAAGAAGAGCAAAATCTAGCTTATCTTGAAAGTCTCTGCATGCTTTTTTTCTGAATATTTAAAATTAAAATGGTGTAAGGTAGTTAATGTTTCGTGAATGGAAAAATGATAACTGCCATTATCTCAGCTTGGTATTTATGATTAAGCAGTAAAATGCCAAGTCAGTGCAGATCCAAGGAGTAGCAACCATTTACGCGATTAGGTTCATGCAGTAAATTCCTGACAGATATGGCATTGGGCCAATCTTTATTTTATAAATGTTGAGATTTTTAAAAGCCTCAGAATTACATGAATGTAATGGGCAATTCCAATGGAGAAACCACAAATATAATCAACTTGACAAGGTCTGTCATTATACGTAGTAAGTCCTTGACAAGTACAAGTATCAGCCAAATTATTTTCTTTTTTCTGTCTTCAATTTTTTAGAGTAAGGATGATAAAATAGTCCTATGATATCTCGTCAGAGTTTACCATCTTAGTGATTTATAGCAACTTACTTGGCAGCTTCTCTTTAAACCACTGCTTTGTCAGCTACCAGCTACTGTCATTCTTACCTAATGTTCTGCAAATGCAATGTGCTGGTCCCTGTGCGTTTCCCTTGAAGTGTTCCTTTCATAGAGTCATTCCACAGTGCTTGCCAATGATCAAGTTTCATTAAATATCTAACTCCTCACTTTTGTAAAGTTATTTAGCATTCCTTTTGGTTACAGCATCACAGCAATTAACATGAATTATGCTAAGGTATTTTAGTTACTTTCTTGATGCAACAAACAATACTGTGATTTGCAGGTAACAGTTCCACCAGAGGCTCCGCTGTGCTGAATAGTCAGCTGTGGCAGGTTGAGATATGGTGCAGTGTCTACTGGCAAACCTTGGAAAGGTTCTTGCATACTCTCTATAGGGATGAAATGGGGGAGATGCTATCAGAAACCCAGCTGGTCTGTTTTTGCCACAGACTGCATTAGTGGGATACTTCATCTGTCTCCGCAGTTTTCTTGGTATTCAGCATCAATTTCTGGGTGCAGTGATGGAGCGGAGCTGTAGTCATGTTTTGCTTACAACCCTTTTCAAGTGTACTGCAGCACAGTTAATTTTACCTTAGAGTACTTACTTATCTTTATCACCTATAGATAGAGATTGAAGTACATGTAAATTATTTCTGTTACTATGAGTCTTAAAATAGGATTTGATGTTCAGAGCTGGATGTCAAAGTTGTCAGTTTGTTTGGTTGTAAAGTGTATTAGACTATGCAGTGTAGTACCTAGTGCTTGCTGCTAGAGTAAAAACTACTTAGAGTACTAATGGTGAGCAGCAAACTTGTGAAGAATGCTAAAGGATACATAGTGATGTGGGTTTTGTGTAGAGTGCTTTACAAGGTAAGGCTTTTAATCTCAAAGAAAGATGGTAAGGAAAGAAGGCTCAGGGAAAATGCTCACAGTCAGGTGATGATAGATGGAATGTACTTTTTGCCTGCACTGTTAGAAATAACCACAGAACAAAACAGGACTTGTTAAGTAACCACAGATATGAAATTAAGACTGAAGATTAGATATGCTTTGAAAAAGAATAACAAATTAAGTACATCCACTTTGCACATTTGTAATAACAGGTTCATATTACTGATTGCCTAAAGAAGGATGGGCTCTGCCAGGGAATGGTATTCCTTTGGTACTGAGCTGCAATGCATGCTGAGCTTCCCACCTTTGGCTGCAATGAGATTCTTAGTTCCTTGTCAAATAGTAAATGAAGCTTGAGCAAGATGTAGGCCCTATTAATGACTCTTAAATCAAATCTTAAATTAATGTTCAACATTAATGTTCTCCTTTCTATCATATTTATAAAATTATTGTACTTATGGATTTCTTTCCTCCAACATTTACATAACATTTTAATTTACTTGCTGCACTCAATACCTAGTGTTTTAAATAAAGTTTTCTAGATTTTTTTTTTATTTTATTTTTTTTCCTGGAATAGGTTTCTTCAACTCCTTTGATTTCCAACACAGATTTGGGAATCAACAGAGCTTCTTACTTTTTGCCATTCACTGTTTACTGGAAATGCAGTTCTTTGTTCAAATACTAACCAAACAACCCCATTTCTATGTGGAAGTTCTTCCCTTTTATTATTGTATAGTAGTTGACAAACATTGAGTTTTAAGGGTTGCTCTAAATTTATTGTGCTGTTTCTGTTGGAACAAAATTGTTTTTGAAGATCTGCTAGTTATGAACATTTCGTCTTTTCATCTAAGGCTTGCAACTGTAGCAACAGTGGTTCAGCCAGTCTCCAGTGTGATGTATTGACGGGTCAATGCCAGTGCAAAGTTGAATTTGGAGGACGAGACTGTTCCAGATGTGCATTAGGCTACAGGGACTACCCGGACTGTGTTGCCTGTGACTGCGACTTGAGTGGAACGAAAGCGGAGATGTGTGATGAGACTGCAGGACTTTGTGGTTGTGAAGAAGAAACTGGCATCTGTACCTGCAAGGTACTGAAGTATTCAGACATTTTTGGGACAGCATTGGGTTTTTCTGGTCATTTACTACATAAAAGTCGTGGAAGGTGTAGGGCTGAAAGGACTTCAAAAGGCAATCTGCATCCCTTCTTTAAGACATCTCTAAGTACATCTAAATCAACCCTAAAGGATTTTCTGTGCCAGTGCTAAACAGGTCTTATTTTTAGTCAGCTGTGTTAAAAACTGCCCACTTCGGACAGACAAAAACGAGCTGTAGGCAGAAGAGATAGTGTTGTCCAAAATACCAGATTCAGTACCCAATAGCCAATCTCACACGCCAGGATGAGACATTGATTATTTATTTCAAAGTTGTGCAAGGCTGGGTACTTGGTGATTTCACACAAATCAAGCACACCAAACAGGACTCTCCGCGTGATTTATATACACATTTTACAACATAATCATCATATTAGTACTTCCTATCTGTATTTGATTGGTTAGTAATTTACATGCGATTACACAATGGAGTTATAGCTACTACACATGCTCATGGGAAGGGTCTGCACCTGGGCTAGGGTCTTCTTGACCTATGGGCATGATTTTTAGTATCATAATGAAGGTAGTTCAGCTTAGGACACTCAGAATTTTCACTTTTCTGCCAAGTTGGCTAAACATGTAGATGAGTAACGTTTTCAAGGTCCATACGCCCATCTGCTCCAGGATGTTTCTCTTCAAGAATGTTAACAATACTTGCATCCCTTGATCAAGAGTTCTTTCTCTGATTCATACTTGACAGATTCAAGGATAGAATCCTTCTCATCCGTGAGAACATACCTATGGTCTCTGAACACTAATTACTACTGACTATTTCAAGAACATGCAATAAGAATTGCAATGTTACCAACATGGCGTTGTTATTTCTGTTCTCAGAAATTCCTCTTATAACACTAGACAGTTTGTCTCTCCTACCTCTCTTTGTTTTGTTTTACTTAGCCAGATAATTTTATTTCCAGTTTGTGGTCATAAAATTATTGTGGCACAGTACTGTAGTTCTCTTTTAGGCAGAATTCATGGAATTTGATGTGAATGTATGTTAAGAAGTCAAGATCAAGACCCATTGTATGCCTAATCACAAAAATTAATTTCTAGCAGACTAATGCTGAATCCTTGCTAAGTTTACAAAACAGCGAATGTACGTCTGATAGAAAAAAGACTGGTGTCTTTCTAGTCTTGTACAGGATTTGGCATATTTCACGACTGTGGTTTCACTGCAGTCCTAAATTCAAATAGATTACATTTGCTCAATCTAAGATTCATGTGTTTATTCTGTATTAAGTGAATTTCTGTAACCACATCATTCTTGTAGTACATTCAGAGTCCTCTTTTTTGTGGATTAGTATTGTAAGGTAGAAATAAACGACAGTGCGTTTGTCTTGCTTTTCCTTTTGCTCTTAGATTTCTGTCTGCCTCTTTTTGTATAGGATAAAGCACTGGCCATGAGTTCTGGGACAAAATTTTTGTAAATCTTGTTAAATAGTGCTAGTGACTTCAGTGTCTCTGTATTTCTCTGTATGATGTAATTGCCTTTAAACCAAGAACAATGCTGTATGAACTATTTTTAATGGTACAATTTTTATGTTTTTATTTATCCCACTTGCTTTTTTCTACAGTTGCATTTTGCCTTGCAAATAGTTCCAATAATAATAGTTCATAACTCATATGCATTATTTCTTAGTTGCTATTTAAAATTTTTTTTTCTCTCAGTACACATAGAACACTGGAGAACCAGCTGTAATAGATTAAAGTATTCTGATACTGAGCAATACAAAGGAAATGTTTCTACCTCAAGCCAGGGAGAACAGTTCCTTCACAGAGTCTAGGAATACTTTCCTGCAAGAGTTGCACTTCAGAGTGCAGGTCACATTAAGTGATATAATCTTGACGTTTCTGAGCAGACAATCTCTGATAAAAAGGTTGGTTTTTTCTTAACTTAAAAGCATAAATTCCCTACATGCTGTTTTGGCAATGAATTATTTCATTCTCTGTGTAAAGATAGATAGACAGCAATTCTACAACTTCTTCCATCCTAGACGTGAAAGCATTTTAAAAAACTAATTAAATCTTAGAAAACTCCAGTGAAAAAGCCATTCTGTTCTTATCCTCGTTACACAAATGGAAGAAATGAAATACAGAGAAGTTTTTTCTGCTCATACACACATGGTTTTATTAGGTTTGGGAACAGCACATAGATTCAGATGATATAGCCTGCTCTTTTGAAAATCCAAATGATAATGATAGGAAGAAACTAATAAATACAAAATGGAGAATCTCAGCAATTTTTAAAATGTGGTTATGTTGCAAGTTCAAATTTGTTTCCTATGCTATAACCAAAGGCAGCGCTTAAGAATAACTCACATATATTGCTAATAGTGAAGTCTGAATTGATATTCTTATATGAAAAAAGGTAACATTAAATACAGAGATTTAGTAGTATAGATTTTTTCTGAAAAGGTGGCAATCTGTTCTTGAGAGCCAGAGTGATAGAAAAGAATTTACTTCAAGGCAACAAATGTATGTCTTCATGGGTCTCTCTCCAATCTTGTGGTTAAAGGTGCCAGTGGGCACTGCCTGTAATTTTGTGTGTTTCTTCAAGTTGGACAGTTGAGAATTGAGTGCAAAAACAGACAGCTGGGAATAGGTCCCCTGATTCCTATTCATACTGAGCAGTTTCTTTGGCTTTGAGAGCCCATTTTCCAGCATGAGTGGGGGGAAAGATTTTTCTGTCTTGAATGGAAATGTATAGCTGCTAAGTTTTGCTAGAAAATCAAACACTTGAGCTTGAATGTTCTGTGTTTTGTGTTTTTGTTGTTGTTGTTTTTTAAAACAGCATTGGAAAATAATGAAAAAAATAATGTACTGCATAGGAAAACAGAATAGGTACAATAATTGACTTCCTGTAATGTAGCGACTAGTTTTTCTCCAAAAAGAGGCATCTTTCATTCAGCTAGCAAAGTAACATGAGTGTGCTGTTATTTTTTAATTTATTTATTTATTTATTTATTTATTTCCTCCAGGAAAATGTATTTGGTCTACAATGCAGTGAGTGTAAACCTGGAACTTTTGCTCTGTCTGCTAACAATACACTAGGTTGTACTCCGTGCTTCTGTTTTGGGATGTCCACGTTTTGTTCTGAACTAGAAGATCATGTGAGAATTCCTGTAAGTAAAGTGACATAAATATACAGACACAGTTTGGTGTTATCCTCATGTTAGATACCAGTCTGGTGTGCCTAAGGCTGCATAAGTTTCATGAATCAGGCTGAATGTAATTGGCTAGTTTACGGAGGCAGTGACATATGGCAGAACAAAAAAGAAAGCAAATGGTAAGTGGTCATAGTCTTATTTCTGAAACCTTGTGTTTCAGTTATTGCTTTTTAAAAAAAATAGACAAATATGTTTCCCAAATTTTTTGTTTGGGCACTTATTACCATAAGATGGACTATTGACTATATCAAAGCAGCGAAAACTGTTAACAGCATATTATACTGAGATAGAATATTTTTGTTCAATGAATTTTTTGCTCTTTGTATTGCAGATAACCTTAACTCCAGATCAGTCTGTTCTGCGTGTAGTAGCTCAAAGTAACCTAACTGGAACAGTGGAAGGAGTATTTTCACAATTTCCTGATGTTTTACTGGATGCTGCTATAGTCAGAAAAGACTTAAACACAGAAACATTTTACTGGAGGTTACCAGAGCAGTTTCAGGGAGACCAGGTAAGGTCATTAAATAATCAGGATGCTTTGTAGATAATTTCTTTATTGTCTAAGAGTTGCTCATTTATTGTATAATAGCCACTTTATCTTGATAACATTTTTCTGTGTTAGTTCTATTCTTGTAGGTCATAATATTATAAACATTCAGTGACTTAACTTATTTATAGCAAGCACAAACAATATGTTTACATTACCCTTTCCTAGTGAGTTTTTTTCTTGATCCTGTAAATTGTTAACACCCATATTTAATTACTGTGTTACTCTTCAGAGATCGTATAGGGTGGGAAAGAGTGATGTATTCAATTTTACTTTAGAAACCTGAAAGAGTTTTCAGCCTTGACGCTAGTTTCAGTATATAGATCATGGAATCTCTGTTGCTTAGGAATTAAATGAAAATTGAGTGCACACCTTGAAAGGGCCTAAAAGAAGAAACTGAGACTGCTTTTTAGAAATATGCATTTAACCTTGGTGCAAAAACTGCTGAGTTTAAGTCAATTTTCATGTTTTATTGCCAATTCTTCAAAGAACTGACAGTTTTTGAGTCTTCTGATGGTGTTAAAATATTTTCAGCTAGTACTCTAACCTTGGAATAAATAAAAGTAATAATTTTTTATCAAAACAGCTCATGGCCTATGGAGGGAAGCTGAGATACACTGTTGCTTTTTATGCTTTGGATGGCTTTGGAACCTCAAATTTTGAGCCACAGATTCTAATGAAAGGAGGTCACACCAGCAAGTTGGTCATCTACGTAGACATCCCTTCTCCAGAAAACGGAGTAAGAACTGACAAAGAAGTAGAAATGAAGGAGGTAAGCCAAAACATTGGAGTGGAAATATTCCCTTTCTTCTATGAGCTTTTACAGAAAAGTTCTATATATTTAGCAAAACACTTTGAAAAATGCATATCTGATTGCGAATAGGCTGAGTAAATAGAACACTTGGATTAAAATGTGTCTATGCCTCTATACTCAGCACTGGTGAGGCCACAGCTTGAGTACTGTGTTCAGTTTTGGGCGCCACAGTATAGGAGGGACATTGAGGTGCTGGAGCGTGTCCAGAGAAGGGCAACAAAGCTGGTGAGGCGTCTGGAAAACATGTCTTACCAAGGAGTGGCTGAAGGAATTGGGATTGTTTAGTCTGGAGAAGAGAAGGCTGAGGTTGCTCTCTACAGCTACCTGAAAAGAGGTTGTAGTGAGATGGGAGCTGGTCTCTTCTCCCAGGTAACTAGTGATAGGATAAGAGGAAATGGGTTCATGTTGCGCCAGGGGAGGTTTAGGCTGGACATTAGGAAAAAAGTTTTCACGGAAAGAGTTATCAGATATTGGAACAGGCTGCCCAGGGAGGTGGTTGAGTCACCATCCCTAGATGTGTTTAGAAGTCATGTAGATGTGGTGCTTAGAGACACGGTTTAGTGGCAGACCTGGTAGAGTAGGGTCAATGGTTGAATTAGATGATCTTAAAGGTCTTTTCCAACATAAACAATTACACGATTCTATGATTCTATTCTATGATTCTATTTTAGGGAAAAATGGCTGGGAATATTGTGCTGTAGCAGCAAATAACACTTTGACATTGTTTCCACTTTTGGAAGTGCTGAAGGTGTTTCTGTGGCAATCTTTTCAAACACAGGCTCAGAATTCAGTGATAAATGACAGGCAGCCAGGTATTGTCATTTTCAGGCAGTCTCATAATTTTGTAGCCTGTATGTTATGCTCACAGCCCAGGACCATCACATGGGCCATGAATCTTAGCCTAGCAGAGCAGTAAGTTGCAGTAGTGCTCAGTGGACAATTTCAGAGGAGATAACAATGACCTCCTTTGGTCTCTGGGACTCTGCTGACTGGGGCTGAGGTGAGGTCTAGTCTCTCTTCTTGACAGGAGGCAGGACACAATTACAGCAGCTGTTTCTAACTGCACATAAAAGGAGTGCTGTGAAGTCCTGGTATTTTGGCTGTCTGGGTTCTCCAGATCTAGGCAGAAGAAGCTGCCATGCAGGCCTTGACTGCTTTCCTGTGGAAGCTGGTCATGGAAGTTAAGTGCAGGGAAGGGAAGGAGAGGAGAAATGATATAAAACACTGTCTTGTTCTAACGTGGAGCAAGATTTTGGATTTTCTGGGACCTAGAGATTAGACATAGTCACCGTGACTGCATTTCAAAAAGAACACTTAAGGAGGAACAGAGTATTGCCTTGAAGTGAGCTTGAACACTCATGGTTTTAATAGTATGTGTTACGTTTCCCTAGGAATCTTGGAAGTATTTTAACTCTGTGTCTGACGAGCCTGTCTTGCGTTCTGACTTCATGTCTGTGCTAAGCAATGTTGAATACATCCTTATCAAGGCAGTTTATGGCCAAGGATTACAGCAAAGCAGGTAAAGCAATCTCTGATTGCGTTTACTGTAATTTAACCTAGAAATAGTCCCAACTTGCGCTATACAGTAAAGATTTAACTCAAATTAGAGAAATTTCCAATTTCCTATTTATGACTTTTGTTTCTCTGATAAGAAAACATTTATGACCTTGGCATAATCCGTCTGGCAGCAGAATCCATCTTTAATTCTTTCTGTGAAACACTAAATGTCTCTGCTGCTTACTTTGATAGAAAAGCACAGAGCCTTACAGGCTGATGCAGTGTTCTGCCGGATGGGTGATACACTTAGATAATCTCTAAATTATTTCTTTCCCATCTTATTTTTATGGGTATTGAATTTTTGTTTATTTTTTCAATTGAAACACATGGTCCCCTGAGTTTTTGATTTTGGGTCTCTCCTGTAGCTTTATGCACAGTGGTAGTAAACCATTTTTTTATGGCAGTGGTAGTAAAATATTCCCACCTCAGAATGGTAGCCTTTTACTGCCATTTTGAACAGAAATAGGTTACTAAGGAGAGGGAGGACATGGGATATGGTCATTGCATCTGTCAGTTCGGAAACTAACAAGACAAGGAGAGATGCATCCAATGAAAACCCAATATCTGTACATCTTCACAGCTGTGAAGAAGTGTGGTTCCACTTCCAGATTTGGACTGCTTTTGATTCACAGGCCCTCAACTATATTTTTGTTAGCTCTGTCCAAAAATTTGTGGGACAAAACAGATGTATTTCTGTCTAGTGTTTCTGAGGCAGAAATACATACTCTTGTATGGTGGGTTTGTCAAGTTTTGCAGACCAATGGGATCAACCTATATTACTTTGAAGTACTTCTGATTTGTTTGTTGTAGGTCCTGAAATCCCATAAATATGTAAAGAATCTTCATATTTTATTGAGATATTTGCATGGGAAAAAGGGAATTATGGGAGATTATGCATGGTAGTCTTTACCTTGATGCATAAAAGCGTTCGGATCTCAGTTTTGGTGCTAGGACTTCTGTAGATATTCACGCTCTCTTCTGCATATATCTTGTAGAATTGCAAATATCTCAATGGAAATTGCGGTGAAGTTTGAAGAAATGCATCTAGGCAGAGCTAGAGCTCATCTTGTAGAGCAATGTAGATGTCCTGCTGGTTATACTGGATTGTCCTGTCAGGTACAGAATCCTTGACTCCTTTTTGTGTGTCTAATAGTGAGAAAATAAAAAAAGTTACTTAAATGGCTTTTAGAATTGTTTGTAACTGGATCATATATTTTTTTGTTTTACTCCTCTTACACATAGAGCTGTGCTCCAGGATACTACAGGGGAAAGCATACAGAACTCAGTGTAAAACAGCCTCACACTCTGATAGCGCCTTGTGTGCCATGTCAGTGCAACAACCACAGTGAAACCTGTGATCCTGAAACTGGAAAGTGCTTGGTATGCGTGATTTATACATTTTTCTGTCAGTTTCACCTGAGCATACAATGGCAGTAACCTATGGAAGGAGTTTCTGGGAGAAGTATATGGCTGTACTATTTGGATAAAGTATAATTTCCCCTGCAACTCTGAAAAAATGGGAAATCTGAGTAGTATTTCCCTTGGGGTCCATTCAGTAATATTATCAAGCTTTTTGGGAACTAACACCTTCCAAATAATTAATTACTTTAGTTTTAATTTTACTTCAAAAATAACTGATGTATCAGTTCAGTTTATATTTTTTTCTGTGAGACTTTTTGGGCTTCTGTCCTTGGTTTGGCCAAGGTCTGCGTAGTCACACACAAAAAAAGTAGAGGAATCAGTAAGCCGTACCATGCCACAGACTAGGTCAAATTCAAATTTTTTGTCTCTCAGGAAGGGAATCCTCTGGGCAGCTTTAAGTGAGGCTTTTTTACTCCCGGAGACTAAGGTAGTATAAAGATAAGCCTCAGCTAAGTTAATTTGCTTAATTCTCTCATTTTATCCCAAAGGTTGCAAAGAGGGGCCACATCTGACTAACACATTGCCTCTCTCTTGTGGGCTGGCAGCCCTGAGGACAGCAAATTCTCAGCTAACCAAATAAGGCACATTAAGTCTGTTCTCTGGTATGGCTCAGTGTTATTTCCTAAAGTTTTTTCAGTTTCTTTGTTTTTCCAATGGTGAGTTGGTCAGTTCAAAGTCGACTTCAGCTGAATTCATTCTTGAAGACAGCTTTTTAACTGAATTTCTTTAGTCCTTCAGGCTTTTGTAAACCATTCTTTCGCTTTCAGATTTGTCCTGAAGTATGTATCTCATGAGTAAGAGCTATGGTTCTCATTTCTATAAGGCCAACACACATAGATCTTTCACACTAGTGAATACTAGTCATTCGTCCTCTCAGCTTCTCATTGCAGGCGTGGCAAGTCACCCACACGTTAAGATTACTACTTAAGATGTTTCCAGCTGAGTACTATAGGCAAAACACATGGCTTTCACTTCTGACTTCTGTTCCCGTATAATAGGAGGCTGCATTGCTACTGCTTACTGTCTTCAGCTAACCTCTAAAATATACACACTCTCAAGAATATGAATCAAAAAAAAAGAAAAAAAGGGAAAAAAAGGAGAAACTGAATTTTATTCACTTAAAGTACTAGTCAGTTAAATTATGTTTATAATACCAATTTAGTGTTTTAATATTAATATCACTGGCTGTTGATCAGTACTGTTGAAAAATTAAATAGTGTCTGTGGATGGTCTTTGGTTTGTAGCATTCAAATGCATTTACTGAAACATTGAAACTTGTATTTTTCATCCAGCTATCCTTTTCATTTTTCCATCAGTTGCTGCTTTTTTTTTTTGGTTAGGATTTTTTGCTTTGTACTGTGATTTCCTGGCCTGAATTGGATTAATAAAAGTAGAAATATATAAACCTTAATGGAAATTTAGAACAGAAATTAGGACAGCCTGCCTGAGGGGGCATTCACATAAGAGAAAATATGCTGGCCTTCTGCTTATTTTTGCATAAAAGGTTCCTCCACTCAGAGAATGCAGACCAATGGGCAGTGACATTTAGAGATGATTGTTGGAAACTGTATACAGTTATTGATTTGGGGAAGATAAAGTTCCTCTTGTTTGTTGTTGTTTTAAACTCTCTGAATTCCTTTTTGTGTATCAGAACTGCAGAGATAACACAGTTGGTGATTACTGCAGTGCTTGTGCCCCAGGCTACTATGGGAAAGTAATTGGATCTGTCAACGACTGCTCTCTTTGTGCCTGTCCCAGGGCCAACCCTGTTAGGTAACCAGAACTTACTAAATCCGATGTACATTTTAGCATTCTGAATTTCTTGTGCTGTATGTCCCACCTTCTACTCCCCCCACACTATGACAACAAAAGTTAATTACCATCACATGTCCTTAATTTTTAGACATTTGAAATCTAACTGTTTTAGTAAATGGAGCTTATGTTCTGAGTTGTTCACAGCTAGTGGTAACTCTGTGAGGTTTTAAGATAAAAAGATTAACTGATAGACGTCAATTTTTTTCTCTAAGAGTAGATCGGCCTCATAGAATGCTTTATAGATAACGGAGTTAGTTGATCTGGCATGATTTAGTTTCAAATGTAGGTCTCTTTCTTCATTTGAAAAATAATGCTTTTATGTTTACAAAGATTCAGGCCACCTCCAGTCAGTGCAGGAAGTTTTCATGAGATCAGTCCTAGGGCAAGAACAAGTATTCTTTTGTTTGAAATGTATACATCTCTTTGTTTGGTAGAGGAACAGTTAATTTCATATTTTAAAAATCAAAATGCTGTGCAGGATGCTTTTTCTTTGGAAGCTTGAGAAGTGTATTTGCTGTTTGCTTTGGAATAATTGAATCAGAATAAGAGTCTAGCAAGTCTGATGTTCTCATGCAAGTCTCAGTTAGATATATACTATAGCCATATCATGCAGCATCCATTTTTCATTGTCTTATCTTTTAAAAGAAAGGCCATAATGTGCTTTAGCGTGTTATACAGTAGTGGAGTCGCATTGGAAAGCAAACTTTTTAAGAAACAAATAATTTAAAGTGCAAATCCTAGAGCACTGCATCAGATTGAACAGAGGATGCTGTTGCTCACAATATTTAACCTGTGGCTGAAGGTTTTCTCGGTCTTTGTATGGTCTTCCATTTATGTGCTAGCAGGTATTTGTTTATCCTTCCTCTAGTTTTAGTCCCACTTGTGTCCTGAAAGATGTTCAGGATTACCACTGTGATGCCTGTCTCCCAGGGTATGAAGGACAGTACTGTGAAAGGTGAGTTATACATGATGACCCCATTTATCCCCAACTCTCAAGGACAGTTTGATTAATATGAGCCATATTTGTACTCAGAATAGATTACTCAGTGTTCATAAATAAAAATATGAATGAGCGCTCAAGGACTTAGTGTGATATGTTAGTTACTGTTAAGAAGACATTAATTAAAAATGTATCAGTGATTCTCAAAGGTAAATATAACATCTAATTTCATGATGAATATCACTTGATGTTCCATGTCCCATTCCTCCCTGTATAGGTGCTCCCTTGGCTATTATGGTGACCCTCAGCTTCCCGGTGGCAGTTGCCATCCGTGTCAGTGCAATCCAAGCGGCTCTGTTCATGTTAATTGTGATCGTGCAACTGGCCAATGCCTCTGTAAGCAAGGCGTGACAGGACAGCTCTGTGAGGAGTGTGAGCCAAGACATCTTCTTGTGGAAGACAAGTGTGTTTGTAGGTGTTTTTTAAATTGTTTACTTTCCCAATGGCTTTGCTCTATTCCAGTGATATTTATGCACACATGATTATTCCTTGAATGTTTTTGTGATGTCAGGCCCTATTCTTTCTATGAAAGAAATCTTAATATTTCTGTAAAACAGGGGAGGTTGGACAAGATAATCTCCAGAGGTCCTTTCCAACCTCAACCATTCTGTGAACACAGAGGAAGCTACAATAGAGATCATAACATCAGACAAGCAATTAATCCTTAAAATGACTTATTTAGTGTTACAGACAAGTTTAAGGAAATATAACTTTAATACTTTTTTGCTGTCTGTAGCATACCTTTATTTGAAAATGCTAAATTCCTATGTTGTTGACCCTTTGGATGTGAGGTTGCTGTAATAATACTTTTGGAGTTATGCCACAAATGTAGACATTTTCCACCAATAATTAGTCATATGCCACCAATAATTAGTCATGTGATTCCTTATGAGAGGATGGATAGCAGAAAGCACAGCAAGTACAGTAATCTGCTTTTACAATGAATTGGGATTTAGGACTCAGATTTTGCTTTGTATAAGTAAAAAACCCCACCGAGGAATATATGGAATTACACCACTATAGGCTTGAATTTTCTGTTTGGATGAGTGTCAGTGGCATCACCCTGGATTTATAGCAATATAGCTAAACATGCTCAATAAGCTTATAATATAGCAAGCAGCTCAATAGCCAGCAGGATCAATAGGGCTTGAACGTGTGCTAACCTAAGGAGAGTATGTTTGGAATAGGTCCACTCTTGGGATAGAAAGGGGAGGGAAATACTACAAATCTGTGTACTCAAAATTACTAAATCACTCCCAACTCAAAAGGTGAAGGCACATACTGTGTAAATCAAAATAAATTTCAGTATCTGGTGGCTTCTTTTTAATGCTCATTTTTCTTCCTCTTTAAATGGTTTATTTAGCTTGTGATGACAACTGCACAGGAGTTCTGTTAAACAGTTTGGATAATCTCAACAAGGCCATACTTTCAATGAACCTCACTGGTGTTGCCCGTGTGCCCTATGGGATATTGTCAGAGTTGGAGAATGCAACAAAACGTCTGAAGGTAAAATTAAAAAATAGTAGAAATACTTAGCGCACCTTTAAAGCAAAACTTGCAGCCACTCACACGCACCAGTAATTTAACAGAAGCCCTCCTGAAGTTCATGGCTTGAATGTGTGTATATGTGTAAGTGATACTGGATTAAGACCATTACATTTGATATAGAACTATACCTTGTTATTTATCTGCCTATATTTCTTTCTTTTTGTTTATTGTACTAGCATTTAAATAAATGAATGAATATATTTTTCAATCAGCACTGTGATTATTGAATGTGCTGTTTGTGTGTGCTGCACCTGGATTATGTGCATCCCTAAGACTGTGCAGACCTACTGAAAGCAAGGAGTATAATTTTCAGCAGTGAAATAGAAACATCAGGCCAGGTCTTTTCCCTTTTCAGTCGCTTTGCTAAAGAGCTGCCAAGGCTATTTCCCCTAGAGTCCTCTGGAGGAAGGGGTCTGGCAGGCTGCTTCTCTGTTAGCCAGGGTGCCTGGGATGCTGCAGTTTGCTTTCCTTTTGGTTATGTGTCAGTCCAAGTGCCTTACTAACTGTCCTCCATCTCAGGACACAAAAGCCAGGTAAAATGTTTCATTGTTGGACTCTTTCAGGCTGCTTGTGGCAAACTTTCCTTCCAGCTCCTCTCCCCCTTAAAAAAACCCCATGAAATACCACGTTTTGTCGTTCTAGAGGGTCATTTACTGTTGCTGAGAATTACGTTTGCATGGTCTCTGCACAAAGCCAGAGATAAACAGAATCCTCCCTTCTTCATGACCCCTACAATATGAATGTTTATTGATAAGGGTCTGCTCAGCTATAAATCAAGCAAGACAATCTCTAAGACAGAAACAAAGCTATCTTCTTTGTATTCCACCATATCAGAACAAAATCAAAATAATGTGAGCCTTCTTTTGCTGCTGGATTCGGCAAATAAGAGTTTGAGTTAAAATTTCTTCTATTTAAGATGTAAGGCAGACTCAATTCCAATCAATGTACTTCAAAATGTTAATAATTACAATATCTGAAGGCAAACAATTAAATTACGTGTTTATGCTTCAGCAGAGATACTCTTATCCTTTAGTTTTAGTTGGTAACATTTTAGTTGTAAAGCTTCAGTTATGCTTCCCTTCCTTTATGTCATAAGGCATAAACGTACTGAATTATTGTAATACTTTAAGGATACAATTGACTTGCTTTATGTAATTGTTTTGTGTTTGTATAGGAGCATCATCTTCTCGGACTATAAACATTATTCAATATGTGCTTTTATTTAGCACTTTAATTATAAAACAACGTCAAATATTGTTTAAGGTTCTCCTTTAGTACATACATTTTTTTAATATTAAATCAAAACCAGCTGTCACTCTCTTGAAAGTGGGATGCTGAAAGGGATACAAAACCGCTTGTGACTATGATGTCAATTCTGTTTATGTAAGGCTACAATGTTTTTTATACAACTTAATCTTGAGGGTAATTTAGTAGTCTTGTAATTTTTCTCTGGAAACAGGTATTCCTCTCTTTGTAGCTAATCAAAGATTACCTTCCCTTTTGCTTTATACCAAAGTAACTGTAGCCAGAAGCCAAAAAATCCCCAAGTTTATTTGTGTGAATTACAGATCTTCCCTGAAGGGCTGCCTCCTGCATGGTGTTGCGTCTTTGCCTCGTGCTGGTCGCTCAGGAACTCTAATATTTCCTCTTTTTCTATGCATTAGGTGTGGGTCTTCCAATAATGAGAAAGTTATCAAATTGCATCGTCTGCTCCTCATTGCTTCTGCGTATCCAGTCCATCTGAGGACTTCAGTAGTTCTGTTTTTCTAGTTAAAGCCTCCTGCTTTACTCCTCCTGACATACCTAAACATACTTGCTGTCCTATTTTGGGTTTTTGAACTGGGCTTTTAAAGCAACTTTGCTGTGCTTTATCCCAGGAGGCTCAAGAGCTTCAGCTTCTGTTTTTCTTCCTCATCCTGAGCAAAAGACTTTGAAATTTCCATTTGATGCAAGGCTGTTGGATAGTCCTATGTATTACTTTAAAAAGTTGGGCAGAATGATATTTACTGTGGTATTTACAATGGTTAGCTCTGAAACATCTGAAATCTAAAAATAACCTTTATAGACTTTCTCTCTTTGTATGAGATGCGTTAAGTTTCTTTGCATCTTTGGAGAAGTGGGTATTCTGTTGCAGGCCTTGACTGTATCAAATATGATATGCTTGGGTACAACGGCCTATTTATTGCCATATAGAACAGTTTTGAGGTGACCCTGAAGCCAAATACAGCCTATTATTTGCTCTTACCGGTGAGAGGATCAGCAGGGCTGCTTGTGGTAACTTACCATGTCTGGAGGGCTAAAATCTTGAACTTCCGAGTGGCATGCATGGGGTTTTGACATGGAAACATAGAGCTTTCCAAGGTCATCCTCACAGATATACCCTAGATGCAGCTGTTTTGACAAGACCAGCTGCCAATACAGTAACAGCTGTGGGACTGGGTGGAAGCATTTTATTTGATGGGCCTTGGAACCTCTCAAAGTAGCTTATTTGGGCAGCTCAGACTGTTGTGAAATTGAGAATCAGAAAAGGAGAAATTATGCTTCCTTCCTATTACTCGATTGAAAGTACGACATAGCTGGGTCCTTGTTTTCTTATTTAAAGAAACGACACATTTTGTTGCAAGAACTGTATGCATGTGATTACTTTGTCATCTTATATGCTTTGCAAACCAGTCATTTAAAACATATAAATAATCTAAATAATGGGTATATAAATAATCTAAATAATGGGTATAGTTATTTTCTTCCCAGAACTTTTCTGGACACACAACAAAGTCCTTAAATTACAGTGTGTTGTTTCTTCTTGTTTCCTATAGGGCTCTATAGTTCCTAGAGAAGATCCAACTTACTCAATATTTACAGCAAAAGAAAGTCTTCTGACTTTATCAAGAAGAATTGATCAGCTGCATGAAGAAGTAGGTGTTGGCTTCTTTATTCATAGCCTTTCTGGAGAAATCCTTTGAGATTTCATAGCATGGTACATAAATGACAGAGGTCTATTTAGAAACTATTTTAAATCTATAGAGTTCAGTGAAAGATTTCAGTCCATTCTGTAGTCTTTCTGAGGAGGGGAGTTAATTGGTCTGTGGAATTCTTCTGCAAACTAGTGTTTCATGATATTGTACAGGAGATACATGGTTCCTGTTAAAGTTCAGAAGCTTTTTGTACTGTGATCATTTAAGGCCCTAAAACTGGAGAAAGGTAGATACTGTCTTCTCGCTGGTTTTAACATGTGGAGATTATTCAATTATGTCATAGCTCAGTATTCACCAAAAAGTCTTTGATATCTGTAGGATTGTATTTAAAATTATCTCAGGAGAAATAAATCTGTTGAAAATCCACATGAAAAGTAGACAACATTTGTATTCTTTATTCAGTTTTAACACAAGAAAAATTGTAGGTAGAAAATTGACAGTAGTACTTCAGCCATTAGATCTCATTTGCTAATCATGTGTACCTGTAATTTTCTGGCCATGTATAACTAGGTGCTTGCTCTAAAAGTGGTGTTATTGCTGAAAATAATGTATCCAGAAGAGTGATTTTTTTCTTAAGATACTTAATTGTAGCTAAAAAAAAAAAAATAATGTAATGCTTACTTTGATAAAGAAATAGCTTTGATAGTTATGATCTTATTGATTATGAAAATAATTGATAACGGAATTCTTCGCTGATATCAGAGGCTGGAACTTTCAATATAATTAAGGCAATCTGCAAGCATGGAGGCATCGGAGATTTATGAATCAGCTGGGTCTACCTTATCAAAAAACGTTGTTTCCTCTCACAAAGTATTCTCAATATTGGGAAAAAAAGTATAAAAACCATAGACAAATGTTATGAGTTAATCATTGTTTTAGGGTAACTTTCAAAGATTATCTCTGATTTTATTCTAGTCGTCTAGATTTTTCAAAAAAGCTTGGCAGCTAAACACAATGACTCAGGAAACCAAGAATAAAAGTCAAGAACTGACTGGATTTATTGACACAGTACATACAACCATCAAAGGTATCCTGCCTTTAAGATATTTCCTCTTCTTTACAGAATTTAGAAGGGTATTTCCTTTGCAGCTCTTAAAGAACTATTTACATGGAAAGTGCTGCAGTTTGCACAGGGGGGTTCACATATACTCCTTTTTTAATGGTGTGACTAAATTGTTTACTCTCTTACTTAGTACTTGCTGAAGTTGCTATGTCACTAAATGAAACACTGGGCCTGGATCTCCCGCTGTCAAATGCTACATCTCAGAGCCTGCAGGATGATATTTCTGCCCTTTTGGATGCCTTGCGCAAGAAAGATTTTGTTCAACACCATCACAATGCTACCGGTGTCCTAAAGTAAGCCTGTTCTACCAAAAACTTTATTTCGCATATGTCTATACTTTGCAATACTGCTTTTTAGAGAGGTATCTGGAGAGATATTGTGCCATAACAAGAGGCAGTGTGATGGATAACTAGCCCAGGTGGAGCTCTGAATTTGCAGTTGAAGATATTTGGACATCCCATGTGATACTAATGTAGCCAAAGCCCATTCATTTGGACATGATACAAAATTCCATTGCAATAAGTGAAAAGACTCACTGGTTTCAGTTTGATTCATCTGGCCCTTATACACATCTCCTTGTTGTTTTTGGCTAGGGGAAGTCGTAGAACTGTCTCATTCAATTGCAAGCCCAGGACATGTCAGGTCTGCTGAAGGACATGATGATTTATTGTCACTGGAATATGTATCACATAGATTTGCAAACGAAACCAAGGCACTTGTTTCAGCATTCTGAGCCACTGTTTAGGATTGTATTCCATTGTCTTGATGATGTCCCCAGTTAAAGGCTATTTTAAAATTGCTTTTATATTCATTATTTATTAGTGCTTATTGCCAGACTTGGCAACATAAAAAACATTGACTGTTCCAACAGTCAGCAAAATTTTTGTTCCATCTTCAGAAACAGTAAGTATTGCCCTAGCCCACCAAAAGCTGTAAGAATGTTAACATTGGCTTCAAGGTACAAAGATTTAGACCAGAGTGGAATATTTTTGAAAAATTGACTTTTCTTTATTAAGTGCTTTGGATTAGGCAAGATACAATGTTTAGGCAAGATACAATGTTTATGCTGGTAGCATATCTGATTTTGTATAACAGACTTCTGTGCTTGTCCTTGTATTCAATATTAAATTGTATAGAAGCTAAATGGACTAGAAATGTACCATTTTTTCTTGTATTTATTATAACTTCAAATAGCTTTTTATTGCACTTACAAAAATATCTCAAAATGTCCTGTTGCACAGTAACAGAATGTTCTGACTTTCAACATCAGCTTTTGAGCTGTTATACAGGGCATTTGTAAATTAACTTTTGCAATTATAGGCTTTATTGAAATTTCCGAAAGTTCCCTGATAAGTGTCCTTTGACAGATTGAAGAAAAGAGTTAATAAAATTTATAAGATTGTTTGCTCTGCAGAATTTATCATGCAGTGCAGCTGTAAATTCAAAACTGATTTAAATAAGCAGCTTGACAGCGCATTTTTCAGGGAGCAGAAGTTACCACATGGCTCACAGTGGACTGAGCTTGTGATGACATACTGTTAAGCAACGTTCGTAACTCAGGTCTCTGCATGTTTGCCATGTAAGGCAAAGTTCCCAAATCATTTGAAATATAACCTTTTTACGCTACACTGAAATAGAAGCCATTACGGTCTGTAAAATACTTTCATTCTTGTAACTTTTTTAAGGCTGTGGCTTCTAAGTGTAAGGACTCTGAATTATTAGTTTTAAGAAATACATGCAAATGCACATCTGCTATTCAATAAGAATGATGGAATGTGTTTTGCTGTATATAATTGTGAAACAAACTACATTTGCTTTGGCTAAAAATCTTTTTGATTTGAAATCTGATTAAAAGGGACAAACATGTAAAAGTATCATTACAGGAGTTGCAGTGTGCAGCATATGTGCTGAAACAAAGGAACATTTTCAGTTCAATTCCTTCAATAGTGGAAAGCGTTCAAATGGAGATGCAAATATTCCCAAATAGAACAGCTGAAGTGATTAACAACTGACAAATTTGGGGATGTTTGATATTTCCCAGATAATGTCTTTTACTGATTTCAAAAGAGAAGTGCAGGGATTGCTCATTTCAGTGTCCATTTTAATAAGGCTACTTATTTTTATTTGGTATTTAAAATTTTCAGGACTCTTGGGTATATGTCTTTCAGTTCTGGTTACTTGTTTCTTTCCAGTGTTAGTCCTGATAATTGATGTTTTGATCCTACATTCAAAATATGAATCGCTACGATTAAGACATAGAGCAGTCCCAGAGGAATGTTTCACAGAGGTTTTGATGTGGGGGATGTCCCAAATAAGTCCAAGCAAATGTGATTTATACTAGCCCCTTTCCTCTTTAGTCACCGTATACAAAGTTTATGAACTATATTCCTGCCTTCTCCCCCAGGCAGTCATCTTTTTGTGTGGTAAGATGAGTAACTAAGCTAACGTTGTATGTATGTTATTATAGAAAAAAATCAAAGACTTTTGTAAGAAGATACATTTAAATTAATTTCACATGACCCCAATTTCTCCTCAAGAAATCAATGCCCAAGTTTCTCTTCTGCCATTTATTTATTTTTCTGATTCCTCTCTTTGTCAGAGCTGCAGAGAATTTGTTGATCCGGGTTCAGAAAGAATATCTTAAACCCCAGCAGGAGCTTGCTGAACTAAAAAAGGATGCAAGCCAGCTCTTATCAAAACACAACAGCAGGCTGCAAGATGCCCAGGACCTGGTGAATAAGGCGCTTGCTAACATCAATGAGACCAATCGCTTGTTTCCTCTTATCTCTAGCAACCTGGCAGAGTTAAATGTAAGACTGGATAATCGTTGTTGCATAAGAAATATCAAATATGAAATTGTGTTTAAAAGTTGCTTTTTAGACTTTATTATATTTGTACATGTTTAAACACGTTAATATATGCGATACCTTAAAAACTCAAAGGAAACCAGACCCCTGTTTGAAAACCAAAAATTCATTTTGTAATATGTGAACTCCTCTGCACTAGCTGACTTTACACACGACTATAAAACACTTGATTTATGCTGTAGGACAAAAAGCTAAATATAAGGGAAGGTGAAGAAGTCTCGACCATGCTTATTAAAGAAGGGAAGGTCCTAGTGAATGTTGCTGCTGCTTTTGCCCAAGATGTAAAGAACTCTACATCTGTAAGTTATTAAGTTTTAACATCCTCTTTGACACTATCAGATGTATTTTGCTATTGAAAAAAAAGGAGGAAACCATTTTGTTGTGCAGAGCCTGGAGGTCCACCAGGATGGGTTAGTCCTATGGAGCACCAAACTGCGGCACCACGTGGATGAACTGGTGATGCAGATGTCTGTGAGAGGAGTGCTTGACCTGGTATACAGAGCTGAGGACCATGCCGCCCAGTTCCAAAGACTTGCAGATGAACTAGAGAGGTAGGAAACTTGACAAATATGAAATCAGGAGAGATTTATAGTCATGTCTGTCAGATTAATTTAAACAGCTTAATCCACTAAAGGAGTTCCCTGCCCATGGCAGTGGGGTTGGACTAGATGATCTTTAAAGGTCCCTTCCAACCCAAACTGTTCTATGATCAATTTTTATTCTGCATTTCATTTCAAGTGCTTTTTACTTTTAATGCAATGTACCTTTATTAAATGATATAGAGGGGGTTGATTAGTCTTGCATTTCGTGTGGCTGACTTACACAGTTAACTAGTGAATTATTAAATGCTCATATCATGATACGACTTGAAAAGCTTCTGGTCCGTGTATGAATACTTCTTGACAATATATCTCTGAATCTCATCAAGAAGCTATTCCTGCTATGCCTCCATTATTATTGCCTTCAAAGCATCTTGCAGAAATGAGGGGGTTGCAATCTCAAATGCGCTCTTAGAATTTGACAGTTTGGAAGTCATTCCAGTTAATTCAATGGAAATTAATCTTCTATCCCAGGAATCCTTCCAAGATTCTTGCTGTTTTGTCTTCAAGTCAGCAGATATATGTGTTAAAAGTTAAATCATATCAGATTGGAAAATGTGCATGTATTTTAAGTTTGAGAACAGAAAATTTTGCTCTGAGTAACACTGAGCAACTCTGCTGGCTTCCCTGCAGTCAGATAAATTCAATAAAGCAAAATTTATAACAGAATAGCTTTCAGATACTTATAATTTCCTCCTAGGTTCTGTATTTCTCTAGTTTCCTTTTGAGCTCCAGCTAGGAACCTGTTTCTTTTCTGTTCTGTTTAGGTGATGTAATTTGTTTGTTCTTCATGCAAAATGTGACTTAACTGGCTTTATAAATTGAAAAATTGGCCATAAACAATAAGGAATAAAGTAGAAGAAAAAAAAAAGATGAAAACCTGCTTTGAACTGGTTTTTTTCTGTTCACAACAATGAACTTAAAGCCCCTTACGCAACATAGGGCAAGGTGTGTTCATTTTTTCAGAGTGCATCATGTATTCTAGAAAGATGTGCATGTTGTAACTGAAGACATGAAGTTTAGTGCTTGATTAAGATACTCTTGTGAAAAGAGAATTACTTGTTAATTCTTTGTTTAGTGGTCTCTCTAAAGTAAGAAATGTGACTCTGAACACAACTGCTGCTGTCTACACCCACTCCAGTGTTAAAAGTGTGATTGAAAGAACAGAGAGTTTGGCAGATGATGCATCTAGAGTTATGAATGGCCCATTGGATTTAGTAAGTATCAATATTAGTATTTTAATTAATGTATTTCTCTTTCTCCTTTTGGAATATTTGTTCTAATTGTCTTCGCACTTGCTGAAATTTGAGTATTCTTGATGGAGGCATGTACGGCAGCCTGTCTTAGCAAATAGTATGTACTGTGTCCTGAATCTGTACTCCAAGGCAGTAATGGTACCAGATTTCATGTTTTGTTTACCTTGCTTTTCTCTCTGCCACAGTACCATTTACCTTTTTGTTGTTGTTGTTTGGTTTTTTAATGTCTAATGCATGGTTAGCTGGGCTGGAATTGATTTCTGTGAATGTTTGTATCAGTCATCCGACGTGCATTCCTGTAGAACTTGAGTTGTGGTGCTCCCTTCCACCATCTCCTTATTTTACCTGTCCCTCTTCCATTTCTATCTAGATATTCCTAACCACAACTATTTTGCTTAGTCTAGGACATTTCACAACCAAATGTATGTTTGTCTGTCATCTGCCATCCCTCTGCCTTGCAAGAATATCAGGTTGTTACTGAAACAGTAGATTAAAAAGACGTGACCAGTTATCAGTCTGACCTTATTACTTTCATATTATTCTATTTCCCTCCCTTTTATCTCTTTCTGCTTTTCATGATTCTAAACCCTAGGAAGGAATGGGCTATGTTTTACAAGTGTCACGCACATTATGACTGGAGAAACAAATATGTGACAATGTATTTACATGATAGTAATCAAAGTAGTTGGCATTGTTTTGTGAGCTTGCATGTTATTTTATAGCACTCTGTCTTATTAAAGCTTTGTACAGCATGAATCCTTCAAGGTACTTTTTCAGATTTTCCAGTTGGCGAAATGGATTAAAAGAACACTTTAAAGACTGGGATTTTGAGATATCTCACTTTAAAGTGCTCAGTGCTAGGAGCTTTGACTTAGGCCTGAAACTAGAATTACTGATGTTCCAAAAGGTAACACTGAATCAGTAGCAGTGTTCAAACTAGAATTTGGTAGGTTTTGTTTCACAGTCTTCTCTTTTTATTAACTCATAAAGAGATTCAATATCACATTCTTGGAAAAATGGTTACAATTTGTATTTTTCTTAATTGATGCTTAATAAGGTAAAAATCAAATATAAATAACGAGAATATTCAGTAACTTGTAGTAGGCATCCACAGATATTTGAAAGTTTTCAGTTCAATTTCTGTTTTTCATATGTGGCAACTGATGTCTCTGTTTTTCAGCCAGAGGAGTCTCTCAGTCTTCTTGGAAGAGAAACTCTACTGCTTAGCTCCAAATTTCAGAATGAAGCTAAATACCTGAATAAAAAAAGTGATGGTCAGTTCTTTAAAGTTCACATTTCTGCTTCTATTTCTTTTTCTGCATCCTGTTTTGTGGTGTTTTTTAATGTGGTTTTTTGGTGTGTTTTTGTTTTTTATATTAAATGAGCGTAAAGTAAGATAAAATATTGCATATGACTATATACATAATTTTATACAATTAAGATTAATGTATTATGGAGTCGTGTATTATTTTAATTTTTTAGGTAAGAATGTAGTTTTTCTATGTAAACATGTAAAAAATTGGCCTTCACTATACCTCATTTACCTCCAAGCAGTGCTTTCTTTAAATGGCTGTTTTTCCGAATGTTGTGAATTAAATCATTAGGGATTGTGCAGTAGACAAAGAACAAACATAATTCTTGAAGAAATACATTAATGCAATTTTGTCTAATAAATCATGGATTACACAAGTATGTAGGATGATATATTTAAATCATAATAATTTTACTTCTTCCATCTACACAGCTGAAGTACAGAAACAAGCTGAACTTTTTTTGTCTGTACAAAGCGCCTTTTGACTCAGAGGCCCTCTATAAATTCCAAAATCCTTTTGTTTTTTTCTGTTACTCCAAAGGTGCAGCAAAGCATTGGAGTCTGCACTATGGAAGTTCAAAAACGCATTTTGAACACAGACTTTGTGTAGGAGCAGAGCCTGGCCCTAAGGGAAATTTTAGATGAAATTGGACAGAAAGTGAATATTCACAGTGATAAATTGTAACTGTAAAATGGGCTTTGCTTTTAAAATCGATGGCTTTACAAATATGTATACATTTTATGTAATTCGGATGGACAGAATACATACCTTTTTTGTTCCTTCTGTTCTACATATTTTTATCTTTAGTGAGAGGATTCTGCAAACAGATCACAAATAAAAAAAAGAAAAACACTTCTTTGGAAGGCTCCTGTCAGATATCACAAAAAGCGAAGAGCGTTATAAAAATTGTAAGGGTCTGCAGTCATGGAATCATTTTAATTTATAGTATTTTCCTGATTATGTTTCTATCAATTCAGTCTGACAGAATCAGCCCAAAAGGATAACTTTGAATGGAACAGTGCCTACGGGAGTCTATCTGTGCATCTTGCATTCATTTTGCATTCCTCTTTGTAAAATGTTCTTTCTGTTGAGAAAAACAAAAAAGGTCCATTAAATGAGTGAATACTTGTTATCGTTATACATGGAGTTTGTGTGAGTTGTATGGTATTTGTTTATGCATAGAAAAATCATATTTCTTCAAACAGGCCTTTTATTTGGATTGAATGGGTTGAACAAAAAGGTAGAAAAGATTCAGGAAAGTATGAATAAAATTGTCAACCAGCTTAATGATTCCCTGTTGACACTAAGAGCATTGCCTAATGGTAAGTGAAATTTATATTGTCATTTTCCTCATTACAGAACTATCTAGTACAATCGTAATAAAATCCTGTTCATTGTCTGATTGCAGAGACCTAGCAGTAAACTATACTGGAAACTCATTCGGCCTCCTGCCTTACAAGGAATGGTTTCCATTTTCTCAGTAAACCCATGAAACATAACTGGGTTATCATATAAGGTCTGTGGTCTTATTCCCATTTCACACTGCTGTAAATCAGGAGGCGCTCTGAAAGCAATATAATTATACTGATAAGAAGAGAGTGAAGTCCTGGAATATTTAATCCCACATGGACAGAAATTTATACATGGAACTGTGAGGTTTTGCTTTCTTTTGATAGCTTGTTTCAAAATTGTTTATACTGCGCTGTGAATCTTGTCATCTGGATCTAAATGTTTTGTTGTTGTAAATGTGGACTTCATGTAACTGATCAAAATGTTTTTTCTGTGCAGGATGCTATCTGACGTAAAGCTACACATTGAAAATTAAGGCATTATTAAAATCATAAAGTAGTCCTCCCTAACTCACAGCTTAATATTGTTTGATTTCAGTTTTATTGTTACATTTCTTGAAGTTTTCTTTTTTTTTTTTTTTTTTTTTTACCTGGGCAGAGATTCATGGGGGTGTTACCCTGTGTATAGGGTACTGGATGTGAAGAAGGATCCCTGCAGACCTAAATCAGACCTTTTGTGCCAGCTGCAGCATCTTCCCACTATTTCGGGCACAGGGAGCGTAAGGGACAGGCTGAAATTGGGAGTGCTGCACTCACCGTATAAGTGATCGTAGCACAAAGCAGAGGGTGTAATAGACCTTCTGCCTCACCAGCTTTCTGTAGGATTCAAAACATAAGTCTCAGACTAGTGACTCTGGGTGGCAACACTCATTTAGGGAACTTAAAAACTATGAGCCTTATGTATTCATATAATGTTCCTATTGGGATAGGCAGAAACAAGTTCTTCATCACTGCATTCTGTGTCTATGTTGTATACAAAGCTGGTCATGAAAAATAAAACATTTTTCCTAGAATTCAACACTTGGATTAATCAAGTCTTTCGATCAAAAGACGTGAAAATCTAAACTGATGAGCCTTAATTAAAATTGCTGCAAATTCTATTATTTATATATGTGTGTGTAATATATTTTATTATTATGTACTTCTGTGCGTGCATGAACAAACATAACTACATCTATAGTTATATCCATATATCTGTATCACCAGCTTGGGAACCATGTTTTTTTGTTGAGGGCTATAGCCATTGTCATTTTCCAACTTAATAAGTGGGCAAGAGGAGTTGCACCAGCCTCCTGGCACTCCAGTTTCACAGAAGGTAAACTTCCCACTCTGTAAGCCATGACACATTCAACAGTTAAGCAAAGTTGAATCACAGTAGGTCTTGGTTTGGGGTTCCCATCACAGACTGAAGAACACAAACAAACAAAAATATAACACTTACTATGAAAGGAATGTAACTGACAGCATTTCTAGTGTCTTGACTATGTTTGTAACTGTGTTGTTATGAAGCCAGGCATTTATTACTCCCAAGTATGTATGAAAGCTGTGAATTTTTTTTAACCTGGGAACCGTGTTTCAGATACAAGAAGACACATGCTTGAGGTGAAAGAGCTGGCTGTGTATGCAAATACCAGTACTGTGATGGGTTTAAGTCACTTTGGAGATTTCAGTCAAAAGCTGCTGAATACTTCTTCTACATTGTCCCGAGTTAATGACACATTGAGAAAAACTAGTGAACTTATAACTGATTCATCAAAAACTGGTAAGTTTGCTGCTTCATTGTTCTTTAGAAATGTCACTGCTTGCAGAAGCGGTACTAATACTCAATTTTAATAGGCATTAAATATGAGTCTGATGGACTGAAAGTTTCTTCCTAATTCAATAAAAATGTGATAACTTTTTAAAAGACCTCTAGAGGAGCCACATGGGATACCCTTAAGTATGTGTATTCCTTACAGATGTTTGAAATTGCTGAAAACAAAATGATCAAGAACAGGCTACCTTGGCTAAGTATTTTAGCAATGAAAAGTACTTTTTTCTTTCAACCTTCAACATTTTTTTTTGTTTTGATAGCAATCACAGCTGAAAAACAAGTTAAAGAAGTCGAAGCACAGGCAAGTCTTTTATTGGATAGGCTGAAACCTCTGAAAATGCTAGAGGAGAACCTGAACAGAAATCTGTCTGAAATTAAAGAGCTCATCAGCCAGGCCCGCAAGCAGGCGGCATCTGTAAGTTCCATCATCCCAAACTTAACTGGCTTCATTTTCACTTTTAGCAGGGAAGTTCTTTGAGATAAAGAGTCTAAAATTTACTGTCAGAGTACCTGGTTGTTCTGGGTTCTCACTGAAGTCCAAGAGCATTGACTGATGCTAAAAGCATACTGGCAGGGCTGTTGATATGTTTTATAGGTTTAGCTTCAAGTTTCTTATTGTATTTGTGAGTTTGTCAGAGTAGCAAGGCGGTAATTTATTTACTATTTCCTTTTGTTACCTAGAAAAATAATGAAATACAGTATGTCAGAAAGCAATCACGGAGATATTTTGGTGAGAAAGAGAAAAGTGAGGGGATGGTGCCGCCATTCTTTTTAGGACAACATGTTAATTTCTAAGCTTATTTTAGAGATTGATGTGGGGTGCCTCCATATAACATCAAGTATCATTACAAATCTTTTAACAAAAGTGTTTATTATGTTAATAAATTTGCCATCTATGTCCTGCCATGTCCATATGTTCTTTGCAAGAAGCTACTGTGCATCCAGAATACTTTCAGAAAAATGATATACTTGTTTTTAAATCTCTGCTGCCCCCTTAAAGACAACAAAAGTGAATCAACTGTACTATGGACCTCATTAAACTGTGAGGGGAATACGAAAATGACTTTGCACTCAGTCATTTTTGGTATGCCTTTGGCTTTAGTATGGGTATGTTATTGCAAGGTTTAGGGAGGTTTTGTTTTAAAAAATAAAGGACTTTCAGTTCTTTCTGCAAATCTCTTTAATTATATGGTTATTGCTTCTCTGTCACAGTCTACTGAAGCTTAATGAATCCACTGCAGAAAAAAGGGAGTAGTATTTTTGAAGTGTCATAAACCACAGAGGTTCCCGGCAGGGTGAAAAGAAGTATTAGCAAAATCCCCTTTTCTGGTTTTCAAGAGTTTGTTCTGTTGTTTTGTAAACTTTTACTAGATGAGAGAAACTTTCTGTATCTGTGTCCGTACACATATGGACACGTGTGCTATATGTATTTAGTTGTTACATATTCAATGAAGTTGATGAAGTTAAAGCTCTTCTGTTGTTAAAATGGGTTTTCTGTCATTACGCTACCAAGCTCCTTTGAGTTTGGCTGCATCTAGCTTGAATCAATGTCCCATCAGTATACTAGAAAGTGTTCAAAGGAGTTAGTGGTATGACAACAGGCATATGAGTTCTTCTATTTAAACTGAAAAAAGTTTAACTTGTAATATATTCACAAATGTATTTTTTGAATAATTGTGTAAACTGTGTTGTAAAACTTTGAAATAACCAGAATTATTGCAGACTGTCTGCCTTTTAAATTTTTAATTTTTTTTTCTGCCAACATAGATTAGAAATGATGTTTCCTTTTTTTTTTCCCAAAGTTCTTGAACTTCTGTATCTTTATTTTATGATATTATTTATTATTATAGTGGCTTTTACTGATATATGGGCTTCTGACCCAAGATTTATTCTTATTTTCTGAGGTATTTGAATAGTTTAATTTACTGGCTTTGAATCGCAAATGAATGAGTGAATGATGACAGATTTCATTCTTTTCTATTTATGAACCTCTTTGTGAGGTGATACCTAGGAGATTGCTAAGATCTAACTCAGGTAGCAATACTTAGGTTGCATGAAAGTATGTCAGGAAGTGGCTTGCATTTGTTGGTCAGAAGCTAAGTACGTAGTCCAGAAATATGCGCTGTGTACACTGAGACTTGTTTAGATTCCATTTCCTCCTTTCCCCTACAGATTAAAGTTGCAGTATCAGCAGACAGAGATTGCATTCGTGCCTACAAACCCCAAATTTCATCTACGAATTACAACACCTTAACTCTCAATGTGAAAACTGCTGAACCAGATAACCTCCTTTTCTACCTGGGTAGCAATGGAAAGGTAAGTTTCTGGTGTATATTTACTGAAGGTGTCAAATGTTTTAAATGACCATATATGTTTTTTCCTACTTGACTTCAAACTAAGTATCCAAGTGAGGGAGGCCCCTTGCAGACAAATGTGTTCGCTAGGGGTGGAAATATTTTTGTGCCGTAGATGATTCCAGAGATTCTCAAAGGTGAAGAATAAAAGCACCTGATTCCTTAGCATTGCCTCTTGGCCATGTCATTAAACTCCCCCTTCCTTTTCTCATGCTATACATTAACCTCATGGAGTGTAATGCTCTGTGTGGTGCTTTCATGTAGCATGCTGGAGTGTATCAAATGATTTCCCTGGTATCGCAGAGAAATTTGGCCCTCATGAGCATGGTGCATCCATCCACTTGAAAAGGAGCATGACAGCTCACTGTCACATTGCCCTCCTCTTCCTTCTCTATGTAATCATAATAAATATACAGCTTTTACCTCCTTGTGGCACACTACATGTGGTAGTACTTTTTCACAGACTGGTAGGTCACTTCACATATACTCAGAAGTGCATGTTTCTGTATGTCTACGTGTGTGTACATCACATGTTTTTATATAGCTATAAAGAAAACATTAACCTACTTGTATATAAGTTGAGTTTTTTGATTTCATTAAAAGTAAAAATGAGTGAAAACTTACTGGGCCTGATTTTGCTAAAAGTCAACTCCTTTAATATGGGATGTAGGGACATGAATCTGGAAAGACTTTCTCAATGTTACATGTTAAAATACACAAAACAGAGACTGCGTGTTCAGTGCACCATCTATTAGAATAAGCCCTGCTGTTTTTCAGACAGACTTCCTTGCGGTGGAGATGCGACGTGGTAGGGTAGCTCTTCTTTGGGATTTGGGCTCTGGATCAACAAGAGTGGAATACCCTGATTTTCAAATTGACAACAACAAATGGCACAGAATACATGCAACCAGGTAATTAAAATAAGAATGGCATAAATGTTGGTTGGGAAAATTTATTATTATTATTTTTTAATGAGATGGCTGTATTGTAGAAATGTCCAGCTACTTAGTGAGTGAACTTGGCATAAACAACACAAACCATCTTCTGAGTTTTCCAGTGACAGTATTTTTCTTGTCCTTAAAAAGAGAAGCCAATAGCATGTATTGATTAAGCCTAGTGATTTCTAAAAATATTTATTAGTATTTGTACTTGGCAGGTTTGGAAAAACAGGTACACTCAGCATAGAGGAAATGAACTCCAATCAGAAGCCTTCATCTAAATCTGCAACATCTCCAGGGACAGCCAGCATACTGGATGTTAACAAATCAGCCCTAATGTTTATTGGAGGACTTGGAGGGCAAATCAAGGTTAAATTCTGAGATCATCATTCTGTAAAATGTTTTTATCATGTTTGAGATATACTTTTGACTTAGAAATAATTGTATGAATTGGTTACTTTATCAAGAAATGCCAGGTACTCTGAACATAAAACAGAGATGCTATAAGGATGTTCTAATATCCTGAAATTAATTTTCCCTGGAAATTTTTGCATTAAGTGTTAACCAGGCCAGGCTGTGTGTGCATGCACGATGCATAGACATTACACAATGAACTTGTTTTTCGTTTCCTTCTTCCATGGCTTCTTTTAGTTTGCCATTGTTATTTATGCTATGGGGCATGTAAGTAGGTCAAGGACATAGTTATTTTCCTTTTTTACTTGCTGCAAAACTAATCTATTATGATTTAAATGGTAATTGTCAATAGTTGTGCTAAAACGTGTTGTTCTTTTATTATGATATATATCTAACAAAGTTAGAGTTCAAGGAAAACAACCAAGCAAAAATTCGGCTGCATAATTTTCAGAGTACTTAACATTAACCGTATTCATGTAATATTTCTTGTCTTATAGAAATCACCTGCTGTTAAGGTGACTCATTTTAAAGGGTGCATGGGAGAGGCATCCCTGAATGGCAAATCTATCGGTCTTTGGAACTATCTGGAAAGAGAGGGCAAGTGCAATGGCTGTTTTGGAAGGTATTTTGTCTCACACTCTTTTTTTGTAGCAGATTTAGAGTAATTTACCTCTGTAATATATATCTCTGTGTTAACTGAAAATAATGAACTTGGACAAATTACAGTGTTTCATTGATCATCAGCTTACAGTTCTGAACACGCTAATCTGAATGTGCCAGTGGTGTCAAATAATTTCATCGTATGGAATTTTATTACTTATTAATCACTTTTTCAGAGGAGTTCTGTTGCTGTGGTCTATTTTGTACATTAAAAGTAGGGACTGCCAGTAAACCAAACTATTTTGGAATGTTTGCTTTCCAGTAATTTCCAGTAAGACAAATTTATTCTTTCCTAGGATAAGAAACAGTGTAAAGCACTTGTATAAAAACAAACAAATAAAAAAACCATAGCAAAACTGAACCACTGAGCTTGCTACTGTTTTTGTAATCATAGTGAAAGGGGACTGCAGACTGTACTATTTTTATGCTTAAGGAATTGAAGAGAAATATGCTTGACTGTATTCACTTTGGCAGAATGTTTTGTGTAGAAACAGCAGAGGGTGCTGTGTGATTGTATGAGATTTTTTTTACAAGTATTATGTTGCAGGGAAAGGGGCTAATAGAACATTTATTGTAAGTGCAGCCATGCAAAGCATTTTGATAACTGGATGGCATGTTTTAAGTAAGAGGATGTATGTTGTAACATTTGTTTTTTCCCTTAAGAAATCACTGGGTTTTTTCATACATCAAGGAAGAACATTTTTTATATTGTATACATCCTTCCCTATTGCTAAATTATGTATTGTGAGATTCTATAATGAAAGTGGCCTTTGGCTGGAATCCTTCTGTTACTCATTCATAACATCATGATTCAAGTCTCTTTCCACACTTTCTAGTCATACTGCCTGGGGTCTGCAACAGCTGATCTAACTTTTCTTATATTTTATATAAAAATTACTGGAAAAACACAATTTTTCAGTTAATATTTTTAACTCTGTTTTCTACTTCCATAGCCCACAGGATGAGGATAATTCATTCCATTTTGATGGCAGTGGATACTCAGTTGTGGAGAAGGCACTCCGCTCAACAGTGACTCAGATAATAATATTTTTCAGTACCTTTTCACCTAATGGGCTTCTTCTGTATCTTGCTTCAAATGGCACTGTAAGAAAATGGATCCAATTCTTAAGCTGTCAAAAACTATGTTTAGATAATTTGATAGTTTCTTGCTTTCTTCTTTCAGTTTACGTATATTAAAACAAGTTATTATCTTTGTGTAGATTATCACCTGTGATTGACATTATAAGCCAAAGGAGTAAAGACAGGAACCCTGGAGATAACTCTATAGAGCAGATATTCACATATACTAAGGGCAAAATTAAGCAATGAAGAATATTCTCCATAATTTGTTTTAATTCTAGACTAAAATGAATTATTATTTAACTAAAGACAAGAAAAAGAAACAGTAGGGACAACAAACTAGTTTTGTTCAATTGGAAGAACCTTTGCAGAATGTAAAATCTTTTGGAACGGAGCTTGCCAGAAAGACAATAGAATATTGAATGGGCATATTGAATTAAATCCGTAAGATGTGAATTCAGTAAACTGAAATAAATTAAATAAAACTCCCTGAAACAGCAATATAAGCTAGACCCATCTGCAGGCTTTCATTGTCATGTCATGCAGTTTACCACGTACTTAGCTGGTGGTTTTTCTTTTCCTGAAGGAGGACAAAGCTTTGTTTAGATACAGATTGTCTCAGAGTCACTGCATTATTCATTTGCTTTATTATGTACTTACTGCCTGAATACATTGCACAATGATGTCTTACTTAAGTTTTACAGTGCAGAGGGGGCACTTATAATACAATTCAGAAAATCTTTTTTTACTGTGTGAAGAAGCTCTTTGCTTCTTGCAGAAAGAGCATTGTAGTGTTTGATTGTTGTGCTAACAGTCAAATCAAATTACTCTCAACTTCATCCAAAAAAAAAATCAAATTTGGCATTTGTTATTTACACCTTCCTCTGCTGAGTAATCAAGCCTGATGATGCATTTAAGTAAGAATAGCAACAAAACAAAACAAAAAGACATCCTTGTGAGGTACATGTAACTTAATTTTCCTAAACATAGCAAAGACAAGTGTCTTGGGCCTAATAAATAGTCTAGGTATGAGAGTTACAAACACTTTTTCATACAGTAGCCCAAACCTACCAAGAATGCATCCTTTTGGAAGATTTTGTTTCCAGGAATTTAATCTGTTGTTTGTTTGGTTTGGTTTGGTTGTTTGTTTTTTTTTTCCCTCCCAGAGAGATTTCTTGTCCCTTGAGCTTCTTGATGGTAAAGTGAGACTGACTGTTGATCTAGGTTCAGGACCTCTTGCTCTTACAACAGAAAATCGTTACAACAATGGAACATGGTATAAAATTTCATTCAATCGGAACAAGAAACAAGGTAGGCTACAGACTAAAAAAAACAGGTATCTGCACATTTACAAATACAAATATCTAAGACAGCCACAGGGAACATCACTGCAACCAAATCTGGTCACTTCTTATGCAGTTTCTTTAGCAGCCGCACCTATGTTACTTTACTTTTAGAAGGACAGCAGTATAAATCCTGTGCTTGGTTTGGCACATCTTATAAAGTGCAGGTAGTACAGAAGTTGCCAGACAACAACATATCAATAGCCTTTAAAGAGTGAAATTATCAGGGATCACGTTTTCTGTTCTGTGTTTTAATAGTACCTAGTACAACAGTATTTTGGGGCCTATGTTTGGGAAGTAATGCATTACAAATAATGTGTGTTAATAGCTATAACATGTTCTTATATATGTAGATTTTCCTGTAGGCTTTCTGTAGACTCTGTTTTGGCAGAGAAGAATGAATGAGATTAGCAGAATAGCTGGAAGTACAATAAATTACTCATTCTAAAAATAAGAAGATTGTCCATACATGTTTGAGTCAATGAATACATTTTCCTTTATTAGAGACAAGATTGCCAAAATGGAAGGATGTGTATTCATGTGCTTCTTCAGATCTTTACTCTCTTTTCTTTGCAGGAATTTTGGCAGTCATGGATGCATATAACCTTAATTATAAAGAAACCAAGCAAGGAGAATCTCCTGGTGTTGCCTCAGACCTGAACCGCTCTGATAAGGACCCAATCTTCATTGGTGGGCTGCCACGATCGAGGACTGTGAGGTAAAGTGTCCTCTCACTTTTCCAACTTTGTAAGTAGAGGGAAAGATTTTAACAAACTCTGCTATGTCCACTGAAATTAGTGAAAATCAGTGAAGTCTGAAGTCTTGTTTATGGCCATGTATACTACAGAATTATCTGTCCTTTTCCTTCAGACTCTAATATGGTGCTTGTCGGTGGTAGGTCTGACACTGCAGTTCAGACCAGAGGCAAACTTCTGGTTTTCCCCTCCATGGGTGATTTCAACGACAGCAGCTGCCACAGCAGCCGCCTGCTCTTTGTGTCAGACTGTGGCAAGCATTCGGTACTGCTGCCTGGAACGATGCTCCTTTGATCTCTACCTGTGAGCGCCTTGTGTTTTCCAGCTTGCATTTATGGACAAAACTGCACTTCAGGATAAATGTTCTACTTCAGAAAAGAATTCTTGTAATACGGTTTTGAAACTTGGAACAGAGGAGAAACAATTGTGAACAGAGCAACAAAAAACCATTACAAATATATATTTTGTAGCATGTCTTTAGTTTATACTTTTTGTATTGCACGTCCCTGCTGAACCGGTAAAGTCATGTTTCTGCCAGTGGCTTCACTTTGAAAGGATAAACGTGGCAAAAGAAAATCTAATTAAACTGTCTGCATGCTCTTGACAATAATATAAATTCCAGAACAATTATTTGTCTCTGCACAGTTTTTGCAGAGGTGCAGAATTGTTAATCTTAGCTGGCATAGCAGCATGTAAGGGATTATGGCAGGACAGCCTTAGATTTCTCTGACTTAAACCTGGGACCAAATTAGACATCCTTCAGACTTAAGAGATGAAAAGGAGTTGATAGGTAGTAGAGAGCTACAGTTACCCTCTCACACAAAAGCCATTACATTTCAGCTGAAGATTTACCTTAAAGTTTTGGAAAATGACCTGGTCTGGCAACACAGCACTACACACTTGTATGCTTCCGTTTGGGGACAATGTTATCTGACTCTTTTTAAGATCAGAATTAATATCTGCTGAGAGTAAAACTCAAATGACTCCTGTTTTCACTTACACTGGGCTTACTGCATTCTTTAAAACAGACCTCTCTTTCTCGTGTTGAAGAGAACTTAATCTTTTCTCCCAGGAGATTCCAAATAATACTCCTTGGAAAAAAAGCCTTGTTTTGTGTTTCAGGAAAGGTCTTAATAGTAGAATGTACGTGGGATGCATCAAGAATCTGGAAATATCCCGTTCAACATTTGACTTGCTTAGAAATTCATATGGAGTAAGAAAAGGCTGTGTATTGGAGGTAGGAGACTTTTAGGTTTTGTGACCTGATCTTTATTGTTACTGAACAATGAATAGTAATGTTTGTGAAAGAATATAGTGACTTGAAAGGGGTTTATCTTGAAAATTTCTAAGATAATCTAACCTATACTTGAAATTTTTTTTTTTCTTACTGGGTGCTGTGTAGGGACAAAGTCAGTATTTATTTCTCTTCCTCATAAAATAGCCTATTCGTAGTGTGAACATCTTGAACAATGGATATATTGAGTTGGTACCTAAGTCCTTAAGTCCAGAATCAGAACTGATGGCAACTTTTGCTACAAGGAACAGCAGTGGCATCATCCTTGCTGGATTTAGCAGGGGACTGGAAAAGCGACGACGTAGACAAGCACATTTGGCAAGTACTGAAAACAAAGACTTTTTGGTTTTGTTTTTGCCTTTTTTATTTTGTAATAGCAAGTCAGGTTTTTATGACTGTAACTTGCAAAGAATGAGAAAGAAAAAAATATTTGGCTTTGGAAGGCCCAAATACAGAGGCTAGGTGGGGACGGAGGATATTCATTTTAGCAGAGGAGAAGTGAAGGATCAGTTAGCAGAGACCTAGTAAAGTTACTAGGACCCAGAATGCTTTTGCAACAAAGAGGAAAACTGCACATGAAATGCACATAAAGTATTACTTTCCACTTCTGTTAGTCAGAAGTAGTTACTGAAGGCTTTGAGATGAACAGCCATCTCATATCTGGTGGACTGTTTTGGAGCTCCTGGAATCCAAGGACAAAGTCTTAGTAGGAATACTTGATCCTGCTTATTTCTTTCCTCTAAGGGGAGGAGTGGGGTGGTGGTGCTATAAAAGAACTCCTGCATTTTAACCTGAATTTTTATCATGACGAGAGAAATTTCCGTCTTTCATATTTTCTGTCAGAAGGCTTTGCACTCTGAGAGGTACCAATACATGCCTACTAGTCTTTGAGTTTCATTTAAAAGTTTGTTTACAACAAAGCTGGAGGTAAATTTTTCCAAAGTATGTTGTATTTAAATACTGAACGAGTCACAGAAAATTGACTTCTAGTTAAAAACTAATCTTCTGATTAAATCTACAGCCCTTCTTTTCTATCATGCTGATTGATGGTCATCTTGCAGTGCATGTTAATGCTGGAGATAGAGCAAGTACTAGAAAAGTAGTTCTTCGGTCTGCTAATGGAACATACAGTGATGGACAAGAACATTCTGTCATCCTAATCCGGAATAAGAGGTACATGTGACTGCAAACAGTACTACCTGTTTGATTATTGTATGCTGTTGTCAGTTCAATGTGCTCTCTGAGGAACTGCCTTTGCTAGCTCATTAAGTGGAATAATCAGGTCTGTCTTTTTCTGCTGTTAATGGAGGTGTTCTGATTTACATGGTAATTGTATACAGCATACAGCCACTGATGAAGTTGTAGTTAAAAGCTCTCAAAATCTCTAGACAGCTTGGGCCACTTGAGTAAAGTATACTAAATAGTATTAGGAAGAAGTATAGCTAGCAAAATAATTTGGAAAGATACCTCCCAAAATAATTTAGAAAGATAGTTGACAAAACTGTACATGTTAAAAATTACCTAAAGAAGGTCTTCTACTTTTAAGACATTGAAAGAATTACCAAAGTGATGGAATCTTTATTTCTTAGAACAGGACATTTTTGAGGCTGAAAGGAATGCTTTTCATCTGAAAATGAATATCTCTAAGACTCTTGTTGAATGTTTTTCCTACTTTATTTTTTTCAGGATCATAACCGTACAGGTGGATGAAAGCAACCCTGCGGAACTGAGACTTGGTTCATTAGCAGAAATGAGCCCCATGAATATTTCCAACTTCTACGCTGGTGGCATTCCAGCAGGAGAGGGCATCTTAGGGCTAAAAATGGCTGGCTCATTTCATGGCTGTATCAGCAATCTTATTTTTAACAAGGAGTAAGTCAGAGGGGTAACTGGCCTGTTTTGGAAAAGTGTATAGTAATTATTGATTGTAGTTTGTAATCTCTTTCATGACATTGTCTGTTTGCCTGGGTTTTAACATAAGACAAGCATGATACTGATGATCTGAGTATTCTAACAGGCAGAAAATGGATGTTACCAGCTACATTTCCAAATAGCATTAATAAAAGTCTTTAATGCATATAGAGACGCTGCACAAAATGCAACTTTCTCTACTATAGTTTCATCTGCATTCACAGACAGAATGTTTTTCAAAGAATATTGTCTATTAATATGTTCTGTGGACAGATTATTTGCCACTTCTCAATCTTTTGGTTCCAGCATGCCACTTCTTTCCCTTTCTCCTGTTTCTAGTGGAACACCCTGTAAAATACTCTCCTTGTGCTTGGGAAATGTAGGAATTTGGGATTTCACCTCTTAAAATGTAGGGTTTTTAAAACACAGGCTTTTGTATTTCACCACTTCCATGAAGTACGAACATGTGAATATGGACAGCTGCTTTTTGTCAGAGAAGCCTAAACCAGCCATACAGCCAGAAGACGTTGAGATTCAACCTGAATTTCAGGCTTTACCAGTTCCCCTGAGGCCTCTTACAGACACAAAAAAAGTATGTATTACGGCAAAGCTCTATTCCCTCTTCTAGGAAAGTGTTCAACAGCAAGATGCGTTTTAGCTTTGTGGAGAATTTTCAAAGTATGGACTGTGCATATTTGCTTCTACAGTATGGAATGGTTCAATGAATGTGGATTTGAAATTATTTCTTCTAGAAAAATGGTGATATAAACCTTTGTAGCAGCCTATTGGCCTTTTGGAAGGGAAATGTAGTTAGGTTTATCGTTGTTCAGGCAGCAATACTAAAAAAATAAAAGAAAAAGTGGAGTGATCCAGCAGGAGGACTTGACAGTAACTATTATCTTTAGTATGTTCCTGCCAAAGTTGCTCTGTGCCGAGATTTGCATTAGTTGTGCAATTCAGCATTCACATTTTCCTGGTCACACACATGCAGTCTCTGCTCTGTGTCAAGGAGGAGGCACAAACCATTCCAGAGACACACAGTGTCTGAAGGCAGCTTGCATGGCACCTGTTTCCTCTCACATGGTCCCTGTTCCCAAGAGAGACGGCAGCATTACTTCTTCTGCAGCTGCACATCTTTATAATGAAGTGTTTCCAAAGCATCCTGAATCATTTTTCTGTGGCAACAGAAAGCAGGATTTTATAGATTTCATACAACTGTGGCTATAAAAAGAAATAAGCTGTCCTTCTCAGAGCTAAAGTATAGCTTTCGCTCATACTCTGTTACTCAGCTCTCCATCCCTCAAATCATAACAAACGTGCATCCTCACTAAATGAGAAAATATTTCTACCAAGTCCTAAGATTTTCACACTGAAATTGTACTCTGTCTTCCAGCATTTTTTATCAAAAGGGCTATCAGTTAAGACAAATGGTGAATGAATACTTCTCAAGCTACAAACATTTCTCAGTAGAAAAAAGCGGTGCTGTCCATGAGACATAGCTTAATCATTAGAACTAGTTCTTTTTGAGCCTAAAGATAGCTCAGAATGATTGGGAGTTTAGCTAATTGATGTTGCTGTATACTTTGTTGTTATCATGTGGCTCAGTTTTGCTCCTTACAAAGTTCTGCATAGGCACATTGCCATTCAGCACTTGCTGATCAGCACCTGGTACTATTCTTCTTAATAATGTCTGTTCATTAACAGGTAGTTTGTGCAAAAGATGACCCACCTGATCATGTTCAAGGTGCCCATCAGTTTGGACTTGCCAAAGGCAGCCACTTGACACTGCTTTTCAATCAGTCTACTGTCAGGAAGAAGTGAGTATACCTGAATCACACAGGCACACAGTGTGTTATCTCATATTGAGCTACAAGAAGCGCAGTGTTGGTTTTCATGAATGTTCACCACGTTACCAGCTTTGAACATGGCTCTTGCTTCAGGTTTCTGTGGGTTCCTCATGGAAGAAGGTATCATGACCACCGCAATGTAATTGATGTGTCTTTCCCGGGTTTGTGGTCATGAGTTTAACTCATGGTCAGAGTTCTGCATTTTTTTCCCCTCAGACTTAAAAGCCCCACTGTACCTTCTGTAAGCATTTTGATTTCTGTTTTCCACATACTGAGCTCAGCTGGTCCCTGCTCCTTTGACTGATGCAGGTAACATCTTGCCCTCTCCTCTGGATTTTCTGCAATTGCACCTTCCGTGTCGGCTTCGTTTCACTCCCCAGGCCACTGAAGGAGCTAAGACTACTGAGAAGAATCATTCTGTTGGGACTTTAACATGTGACAGCCTCTCTGCCACTCTTACTTTTTTGAGAGGCTGCCAACAAGGTCCCCAAACCACAGCCTCCAAGCCACTCGTGTGCTTCTTTCAATTCAGGAAGCCTCTGCAGGCATTGAGAAAAGAGCATTTTTTTCCTTCTAGCCCCTCTGTTGCAACTATTGAACATAAGGACATTACAGAGAATTGATGCTATGTAGTCTGAACCCAGTGTGTCCATAATAAATGGCTCAATCAGCTCCTCTACCTTTTAAGCCTCCCTCTGTTGTCAGTCTGCCCATTGTATCCCAGCAAGCCTGGCTAATAGTTATGGATGCCATCACATTATCTTGGAATTTGTCCCTATTTTGGGGCAATAGGCAAGCCTGCAGTAGCAAACAGCTGAGCGTGTCCCTCTTAAAGCCCAGCTCACTCTGTGACAAGCACTTTTTCTGTCTGTGACAGGTACAGCACTGATTTCTGTTATGAAATACATTATAGGTCACACTTTCTTAGAATCAATGCAAATTCTACTTTGTTGGCCTTTGTAATAATAAATATCCTCTCATAATAATAAGCTGGTTGAGGCTGCTCTCTGCCTCCAGAAAAGCTATTTATTAATGCAGAAGAAATATCTTTCAGTAACACTGAATTTCTATTGTCTAGACTTTCTGTCCAGCTGAATCTCAGAACCTTTGCCTCCAGTGGCCTGATTTACTACATGGCTCACGAGAACCAGGTTGACTATGCAGCCCTACAGCTTCATGGGGGACAGCTCTATTTCTCATTTGACCTAGGCAAAGGAAAAGCAGTAGCTTTTCACCCTGCTGTTATCAGTGATGGAAAGTGGCATACGGTAGGTAGTCACCAATCTTGTACTCCATTTTTCACTTCCTTAGAGTTACTGGGATGGTTTTTCCTTGCTTTTCCTGTACGCTTTCTATGTCGCAAAGGCAAGCAAGTTTTAACGCAGTCATGAAACCACTCAGATAACTTGTCTTTGAGTATAATTATTTCCTTTAAAATTTTTCATTAATTATGCATCAATTCCAGCATCCAACTGCTGTCAAGTATCTCAGATTATTTAGAAATGAAATAGTTCACCAACTATGTAATGATGGTCATCTTCACCAAAGAACCCAACAGAGAGGTCTAGAAACTCTTGACTTTTTCCACGGAGAGCTTTCCATGCACTATGTCACCAAAGACCTGCAATTGAGTGTGTGACAGGGTGAAAGAGATTTGTGGATGCACGGTTTCTCCTTTCTCCCACATGTCGCTTAACACCTGAGCATGTCATAGAAGCTAGTGCTAACAGGGAAGCACTCTCTTCCCTTTCCTTGGGTGATGCAACATGAGAAAGGCAGACATTTGGAATGAATGGAGGCTGGAGAGGGAGGATTTGGCATAAGGAGAGTTTGAGGAGAAATGATGGCTATAGCTTTCAGGCATCACATAACGTTCAGGGCCTTCTGTATAGAGACTCTGTGTCAGCCTCTGTTTGCCCAGTTCCTCTGAGCAACCCACCTGCTGCTGGCTCTGCCCTTCTTCATGAGAAATGACTGTGATGTCTGCATGAGTTTTAAAAGAAACTCTGACCACATTAATTTTCTTTAAGGCATGTGAGGATGACAATATTCATCCTGCTAAGTTTCTCTTTCCTTGTCCATATGTGAAGCCTTAACTCTAGGAAGTAGCTTCTGTGGGACAAAGTGATTGATGACACAAAGTTGCCACCTCTCCTAGGTGCCTTTGGAATCAGCAGAGTGTTATTTTTGCTTTTCATATATAATCAGCAGAAGAAAAACCAGCAAAAACTAGCATAAATAAAGCAAATGTGAACTTCTGTCAGAGGGAGATATCACAGTTAAGCTCTGCTGCCTACCCTGAAAGGAAGAACACTCCAGGATTTACGGCTGCATGTTTAAAATTAAATATACTCTTTCTCACACTATCCACTTTTTAAGAGATGAACAGATTCCATATGAGAGCTGACCTGCCTTTACTACCCAGGACATAAAAACATGAGTTTGAACCTTTTTGCAGAGATTAAGGCTGAGTCACACCACTTCACAGCTGGGAGTGATTATTGCAGTAGCTCTACAATCAATTTAAGCTAATATGCATTGCTGCCAAAAGAAGCACTTCTTCTTTCCATTCTCTGCCATCTGCTCCTATCATCTGCTGTACCACTTTATCCCCTTACCAGCCCAAATCTTTGTAAAACCTCATGTTGAACCTCGTCAGGATTCTGAGTGGGGCTAAAAGTAACTGGGGAAGAATAAATGGTTAACTGACTTCAAATAAAGCTCCTCATCTGCATGTGAGTAATTGCTTTAGTGCAAGGAAGGCACAGGGGCATGAGCGAACAAGATGGACAGAACTGGAAAGCTTTTTGGTCATAGCAAATTCAGTGTAGGAGTATGCACTTCAGACAGCTAAGATGGCTCAGCTGGTGGACAGCACAATAATTGCAGAAGACCAGCAGCGCTCCCCGCTTCAAACTCAGTGATGTACTGCTATCCTAAGGCAATAATCTAGTGCTTTTAAATAATGATTGTTAAGACACTGAAAAACTTACGCAGGACAACGTGCAATTATTGTGAGCCTTTGGGGAAGCAAGGAAACAGTTTAGCTGCTCAGTTGCATTCTGAAATGGCCTCAGCTTCACAATGAATTTCAAGGGATGTCTCAGTACAGTATGTCAAAGCAATCTGACCACTAAAAAATTGTCTTGCTTCTATGGCAAATGATTACTAGGTAACTGATTGACCTTACTGATTCATGTTTGCATGTTCTTATTTTTTCCAGATAAAGACGGAATACGTTAAAAGAAAAGGTATAATCATTGTGGATGGACAGGAATTGGTAGCGGTCAGTGCTCTGGGAGATGGCAGCACTTTGGATGTGGAGGGGAAGCTCTACGTGGGAGGACTCCCATTAGACTATGTGCCGAAGAATCTTGGGAATGTAAGAAGGTTTGGGATGGTGGGGCGTCTTTGACATTTTGCAATACTAGAATGAGTATACTGCATCAAACCCATCTAATTCAGTATCTTGTCTCTGATGGGCAAAAAAATTGTACTTAGGGAAAGAAACAACAAAAAAATTAATGACCCTTTACCAGATAAATCTTTCCAGCTTTCTATGGCTAAGCGACTAGCTAGAGCTTGTATCCTTGTGGTTTGGTAATAGCCATTAATAGATTTTTTTTCTTCTATTAATCTCTGTGTTAAAAATATCTAATGAATAGAAATACCTGTATTTCATAGTATAAGATAAAGATATGACTTAGGATCTCAGACACTTTGTACATAAGTCCTGTTGCATTCAAATAGGAATTAGGTGCCTTAAATATCTATGAAAGGCTGGGTTTAGCTGTCTGAGATTAAAACATACTTTTTACACATGCTTTTAGAGGGTAGGTTTTTGCCGCCTTCGTCCTTCTGCAGCCTATTATCTCAGGGAGGATTCCAGTAAGGATAACAATGTTTCTCAATTCCTGGGCACACTTTCTTTATCCATGCTTTTCAATTGATAATGGAGCTAACAAATATTGTAATACTTTGAATCTGCAATTGCTGAAAATAGTAATAGTGAGAAACGAATTAATCTTTTTGCTGGATAGAACTCTGGTGATCTATACTTGCAAAATGTCGTACAAAAGTCTTGATTTACTTGTTAATTTGCTGAAGCATGTTTGGAATGTCTTTAACTGTTGGGCGTATCCCTGTTGATATTCAAACAAGCACAATTCTTTATGTTGTAGTGCATACTGTGTTTCTAAACAATATTTATTTTGACTTTAAGACATTATGTACGTTTGTAACCTTATATAAGTATATGTAATAAATAGAAATGTAATTACATAAATATTTTAGATCCTGCTGTGTTTTGTTCAGAGAGTCTTTTATTTACAATAACATCAGGTAAATCACTAAGCGAGCATTGCAGCAGTTTGTATTACACATTAACTCTTATATTTCAATATGCTTAGGTGACTCACAGTATTCCTGCCTGCATTGGTAGCATGACGATTAACAGCAAGCAGCTGGACAACGAGAGCCCTGTCTCTATCTTTGCTGTGAATAAATGCTATGTAACAGTACAGGATGGTACTTTCTTTGATGGGAGTGGCTTTGCTGCTCTTGGTAAGTGTCATTAAATGAAAGCAGTACCTTACTGAATTAATGTTAATGAAAATGTACTCTTTTTAGGTCTTGTGGGAACTGTGTGTAATTAATTGACTCCTCACACAAAAAGTGCATGCTCTGCATATGTATTTCTAGCTGAGTCCCTTTACTCCATACGTCCAAAAGTGGCCATTTCTGCAAAGGGCTATTTTCCACAAATGAAAGAGCTAATGATTCTAGCACTGCGAAAGAAATTAACTACCTCTTTCTTCAGCTAAGAGTATCCATGTTCATGATATTAATGTCTGTTAAGGGGTATGGAGACAAAAGATGTAAAGGAATTGTGAAATAATGTGAAGGATTACATTAATATGTGGTCTTTACTGTTTCTTAGAAATGTTAGAATGTATTAAATGTAAATTAATGAAAGAAAACTTATTTGGGCATTTATCTTTTCCAGTATAAAATGTGAATTATAACTTTGGAAAACTTACTTTCCAGAGGTTCTGCAAGGTCGTATACCAGCAGAGTAATTAACAAGCTTTTTAGGCCTTTTAATGTCAATATATGTGTTCTACTTTGTATTGTGGGTTACAAGTCTTCTGTTAGAAACTTATAACTTCTTTTCAGTCAGAGACGGATACAAAGTCCGGTCTGATGTGAACATCACACTGGAGTTTCGTACAACAGCAGTGCATGGAGTTCTCCTCGGGGTCAGCAGTGCTAAGGTTGATGCCATTGGACTGGAGATTGTAAATGGCAAGGTAGGTTGCCCTGTGCTGGCCCTGTGCCATCATTTCACGAGGCTTGCTTAAGACTGGGAGGACAGACCTGCTAGGTAGCGCTAAATGGACACCAGCGAAATGTGGAGGCAAAATGTCTGAACCAAATCCCCCCAGAACTAGTATGGGAGAGACTTTCAGTCTCAAGGTTTATCATCATTATCATACGATAAAATGTGAGATTAGCAAAAGTCACTGGAACTTCTTGCCTCTTTAATTAGTGTAAGTTATGTTGGTCTGTAGCCACTGTGACCTCCTGGACTACATACCTTGTATGTTCACGGAATCATGGAATTTTCAGAGTTGGAAGGGGACCTCTAGAGATCATCTAGTCCAACTCCCCTGCTGACGCAGGAATGCCTACAGCACATTACTCAGGACTGCATCCAGGCGGGTCTTGGAAATCTCCAGAGAAGGGGACTCCACAACCTCCCTGGGCAGCCTGCTCCAGTGCTCTGTCACCCTAACTGTAAAGAATTTTTTTCTTGTGTTTGAATGGAACTTCCTATGTTCCAACTTGTGCCCGTTGCCCCTCGTCCTGTCACTGGAAACCACTGAAAAGAGTCTGCCTCCATCCTGCTTCAACCCACCCTTTAGATACTTAGAAGCAAGAATAAGGTCTCCCCTCAGCCTTCTCTCTCCAGGGTAAAGAGTCCCAGCTCTCTCAGCCTTTCCTCATAAGGGAGGTGCTTCAATCCCCCAATCATGTTTGTTGCCCTATGCTGGACTCTCTCCAGTAGTTCCCTGTCCCGCTTGAACCAAGGAGCCCAAAACTGGACATAGTATTCCAGTTGTGGCCTCACCAGTGCAGAGTAGAGTGAGAGAATGACCAAATATATACATGATATATAAATATATACCTATGTGGTAGCTTAGTACTTTTTCTGCCATAGAGCTACACTTGTCCTTGATAAACATATTATTGCATGTACCAAGCACCCTGTTTTGTAATCTCTTCTTCAGTGTTCATGAGCAATTAACTCACTCTCTACTTCTACTGGCCATTATGCTCCATAAACCTTTTAACAATCAATACATAGTTCTCCACTTATCTACTGCATAAAAAATGTATACTTGAATGCTCTTAACTATTTCCTTTTCTCAGAAATACCTCATTTTTTATTCAAAACTTCCTAGCCAGAGACAGTGTTTAATATCACTGTTTCTGTGGGACATACTTTCTCACTTAATATTTACATATTAATCTTCACCACAGAGTTGAGGAAATGTCTACTGCTTTGAAAAATAAATACATGAAATAAATCAATACAGGTATGGGCAATGACAAGTGCTTTCGGTCTGTTCTCTTTCTATTCAGTTAGATACAGTGGATCTTCTTTCAGATGTGAGGTCTCAGCTTCTGTGACAAAATGACTGGATTTTTATTTGTAAGAAATATTGAAATCCAAAGTGAAGTATACCAAGCTAACCTAATGGACCTTTGTATGATAGATCTAAGTTTTCTAGATTTTAAAGATACTTCAGTAAGGACACACTATCCATCAAAGTAAACATTAGCTTTGCATAATTACCAAACATTTATTAAAACCGAAATCTCTGTACCAGCGTGATTGTGCTTTTATCTAGGCAAATTAGTTCATGTATTCTTACTTTATATCTTTATACGCATCTGGCTGTTTATACAGGTTTTATTCCATGTCAACAATGGAGCTGGCAGAATAACAGCGTCATATGAACCAAGAGGCACAAACAGTTTATGTGATGGAAAATGGCACAAGCTTCAAGCAAACAAAAGCAAACATCGCATTTCGCTGATAATTGATGGGAATTTGGTTCAAACTGATAATCCCTACACCCAGTCAACCTCTGCAGATACGAACAATCCCATTTATGTTGGAGGCTATCCTGGTAGGTACAATAATATTTCTCTTCCCTTCTGTCCCTCCTGCTTTTGCTCTCTCTCTCTGAATGACTCTTAACACGTGCTGTCTCTCTGATTCATGAAGTTCATGATTGAGTTATAAATCATAGTTACCATTTTCCACACTGTTGCTGAGGTCACAGCATATTAATATTTGTGTATACTATCTTTGTGGAGGACTGCATTTAGTTGTTGCGTGTGTTGGCAAGATCAACTGAACTCATATCACTTTCCTACACAAACCTGCTCCTTTGTTTCTGAAAAGGATTTCCTCCATGTGGTTTGTCTTTCACAGTCTCTCTCAGGCTTCACAACGCCCCTGCCTGTGTATGTTTAGGTGTGATTCTCTTGCAGTCAAATTCATATTAAAGCTTTCCTTCACATTCATCTAAGTAAGGTTTCTGTAGTACTCTATTTTTGCAAATGTTTTGTGTCAGGGGCTGTGGAGGCAGAAGTCAAGCTGCTGCAGATGAACACATATTTCCCTTGTTCTGTGTAAATTCCCCTCTGAAGTAACTTTCTGTCAATCATACTATGATGGTAATATAAAAAGGTAGTAACACAAAAAATGTATAATCAAATTACTTTTCAATTAAGTTGTGCAACTCATCAGTTGATAATTTGAGCCAAGACAATGTATTCATTAAGAGGATTGAATTTCGAACATCATGAGTTTGGCCTTTTTGCAGGCATACTTTCTAATGAACACATCAGTACTGAGCGTGAGTAGGCTTCGTATGGTTTTGAATATCTTATGCTTTTAAAGATAGCCTAAAATGCCTATATACATTTGTCTCTGAAACAGCTGTTACAGTTTATCGGTTCAGATATTCTCATTTGTGTGAAAACGGAGTGATGAGGTCTGAAGGGCAAACTTAGCTTTTAAATATTTGGAAAGCTTTAGGGGTAATATCTTGAAATGTTACAGAGCCTTCTGTAGGACAAGGTTTTGGTGCTTTTTGAAAAATGAATTAATGCTAAGTAACCAGATCTTGATTAATATTTGGTGGTCTTCCAATACCAAAGTGGACTTACCAGCATGTTGTGAATATTTCTTTTTTTTTTTTAAATAGGTTACTCCGGTACTAATTTTTCTTTCAGTGCTCCATCTGTAAAGATTAGGGTTCATAGAGAAGAGAGAAATTCTTAAGTTTAGTTGAGTCCTGCAGAAGCAGCATGAATTGTTTCACAGCTTGTATGGAAAAAACAGTTGGGACTGTCTACCAGCCTCATATTTTGGTTTGCCAATGGAGTCCATGACTGTGTACAGCTCAGCTGTTGCTTCACATTCTGCCAGTTTCGATTTTAACTTGGAAGACACCTATGCAGAGTGGCTTTCTCCTCTCTTGTCCCCTCTCTTATCTCCCATTGTCCCCTGGGACGAATTATTTGTCCAAATTCTGCACGTTATCCCAGTGCACGGCTTACGCTTGAAGGCAGCAGTGACTGTCCATGGTGGGATGTCCCAGATCATCCAATCCAAACATGAATGGAACTTGGTGCTCCTCAGGTGTTGGTTTTCTCTCCTGTTTGGAAGGGAGGGGAAGCAGTTGAATAATAACCTGGATCTTTGTATTGTTTCCGTTCACTGGAAATAGATTCTACATATTTCATGTTTGTTTTTCAGCTGATGTGAAGCAAAACTGCCTCACAAGCAAGAGCTCATTCCATGGCTGTTTGAGGAACCTCGTGTTGACCAAGGGCCAACAGGCAGAATTGTTTGACTTCGCCAGAGCTTTTGACCTGCGTGGAGTCTTTCCTCATTCCTGCCCTGGGGCTGAGCACTGAACTGCAGCAAAGCCTGTCTGGACTGAGAGAGGTTTTTTTTCTTGATCTGTTATTTTTCATTCTCATTTTGTAATGAAAAGAAAAATAGGTGAGAGCCTGCATCTCTTTGATTTTCTGGTTGTTTTCCAACTCAGGTCACTTATTTTTTTTAGTCAGAAGCTCTATGTCTGTATTTTAACTGAAAGGTTTTAAACAACAAATACCTCTATTACAATGTTAATGGCATTAATTGGGTATTTTTCTTTTGGGAATTTTTATTAATCAGTGTTTACAGTATGTTTTCTTTTGATTACTTGACAGTATTTCATTTTATTGTGTGTTGGTCATTTTATAAAAAGGTAATAATTTTGGACCACATAATAAAACTACAATAAACTGTGCATTATTTCATATAGTTCAGTTGTCCATACATTTCAGTTAGAAGAAGGCTAAGTGAAAAGTACAAGTGGATAGAGTCCAGCAGAGGGAGCAGGAGACTAAAGGCATAATTTTGAAGGTCTCAGATTCAGAGTCTAATGAATAGAATTTTCTTATTTGTACTTCATATGGTAGCTCCAATCCCTTTTCCTTCTGCCCTAATATTGAGTGCTTCTGACTCCCATTATAGCCACATTGCCTAGGAAGATTATATTCCTGTTTATACTTTCATGTAATCCGCTGCACGACAAGCAGCAACTCCATAGCACAGAGACATGTATGAAATGTTGTGTTGGTGAAGAAATGATTTGGGTCTGGCTTGGGAACAACTATGTATTTTGGCAATGAGAACTAATGCATCTTTCTTGCAAAACCAGTATTTCTTACAGGACACAGGGAAGCACCTTTGGTGTCCTGCGATTCCTAATTCACAGGCCAGTCAGCAGTTCTGTCTCTACATTTTCTTATGGCACCTGACTCTATTTCTAAAATGAGGCTTCCAGTAGTTGCGCTTGAGCCAGGTTTGGGGGACAACGCACTTGATCTGACTCAATTAAGGACATCTGTTCATTAACTGGCTGGATCATTGAGCAGTGACAAACATGTCTCGTACTTGAAGATGCATCTGTAATAAACATGGTTCTTTACAAGTCACTTCTATCTCCTTTTTTCTGTTTGAACTAGCAGTATTTTTGTTTGCTCCTTACAATTTTGTTTGGCTTCTATTATACATTTTTACAATTCATTCTAAAGTCAGTTTTGCTTTACATATTTCATATTAGTTTAAAAAATACTGGCTTGAGTGAAACCCCAAACCAGTTTGTAATTGATTTCAATGAGGCAGGATTACAAGCGGTGTCATTTTGTACCTTGCATTGAGGCAGTCCAAGAGAAGACCTCCTGGAGCAAAGAACTGCTCCACTTGAGCGAGGATGGCAGAATGGGGTCCTTTCTGTAGCTAGCTGTTCAGGTGCTATAACAAGAGAGTTGCTTTTAAGACAGATCCACCACTGCTTTTTGCAATCTCTGTCACCTGCTTCTATCTAAAAACCACGTGTTTAGATTTGAAGACCTTGCTTTGTTGGTATTGTTTTTATTTTTGACATGGATACAATACAATGGACACATTCTGCCATACAAATACACTTATGTGTGGGCTTACTTCAACAAAACACATAACATAATGGCGATTGTAGGGGAAACGTACATACAAACATTTTGCTTTGATTAGCGGCATCGTATTATTTTCCAGAGAAGACACACATTAATGGAAAGCCATTGAAAAATAAAAACTGTGAAACACAGTATGTTTGTATTTGTTATCTATTAACCCCAAGATCTGATCTCATAAGGTTCACGTTAAAAGCAGTAACTGAGGCAACATGATCTGGATAAAATTTCATGCATATCCTGAAGTATGTCTTTTAATATATTTTTCTGGTAATTTCCAAATTAAAGGAGAAACATTTTGTCAATATAAAAGACTAGTGGAGAGGTGAAATTAATAATACAAAGTTTTGGACTATTAAACCTCTAAGCCAAAATATTTTTCCTAGAAAATGCAGAGTGAGGTAGTTAATTTTATACATAGACACTGACATTTGCACACACGCACACATTCTAATGACATTAGCTGCATAAACAGGTTAGAGCATTCCAGTCTGTTTCCAATAACTACTTCTTGCAATACTCTCTCTCTCTCTATGTGTTGATATGCAAAATGCTGTCTTTGTAGAACCATGGAGTACATAAATGCTTGAGGCATCTTTGGAGTTTGCTAAGTTTCTCCCTGCTTGCTACCACTTTCTTGTTAATAGCTTTCCACATAGGTTGCTTTTAGTTAGGTGACAGTTCCTATCGTAACTTGGTTTTGACTTCAGCTGCTGTTAGGAGGAACAAAATTCCAGGTGCCTCCACCAGCATTTTGAAATATAAGGCCTAAATTTGAGACCTGGTATTCGAAAATGTCATAGAGATTATTCAGTTTGCTGCATATTAGATCAAGTTACTGTACCACAACAACACAAAACAACTTAATGTGTAACAGTATTAACCACAGCACGCATGGGTCATTAGGTCCATTTGTATCAAAAAAGAATTTTGCCATTCTGTTTCAGAGACAGCAGGTATTTGGCCATGCTGTGTAGTAGTCTGGGCACTGTACATAGAATCTAGTTCATCTGCTACTACGCATGTCTTATAAAGTTATAGGCAATTTTAGTTTAAAACAAGTATTCACATGATGGGTTTCACTGCATCAGATTTGGCTTTCCTAAGTTGTAAAGTGGTAAAAGGTGGAAGTCTTTCAAAAGCTGCTTCTATCCTGTACGGAATAGAGTGAGATCTGTTTCAGAAATAATTTTTATGAAGCCCTCCCTTCAGGGTCCAGAAAGTGCTGAGCAAATTACCACGTGAGCACGTGGGCGTTCTGTACTTTCCCTTGCATGGCCATTGAGAACACAGATTGAAGTGAGTGGGCAAGACAGAGGAGGTCAATGTATTTGTCTGAAAGTACTGTAGAAAGTTATCTCATTTGCTACATCATTTCAGATTCTTTAGTTAACGTTCAGGCTTTCTGTATAGTCATAAAGCTCTTTTGTTGGCTATAAATATAATGATGCTTAGCATATATATGATGCTCTTCATATTCAAAGTACTTTCCACATAAAATCCCTTTGCTGAGTTTGTCCTTCCTAGACGGATGTTTATAACTCCTGTTCTGCTCAGGGAATTGTTTGACTGCATCTGAAAGCAGAATTTAACTCAGCTAATTCTCATGTTACCTTTATAAGGAAAGTACTAGTCCTGTTTTACAGCTAAAAGAAAAGGGCAGCGTAGTAGAAAGAGTTGTCCATTCCCACAGAAGGAACTAAAGGGATTCAGGAACAAAGCACGTGGCAGAACGTTTATGCTTAGTCCTATGAACAAACCACAGATCTACTCTCTCTCAGGTACTTAAAATAAATAGTTGTCAAAATAAGCAGCGTATTTTATAATACAACTGTCCTGATCTTTTCCTGGCTGCAACTCTGCATCCATTAGTGTTAAGGAAAAAAAAAGTAAGTTAAAAATTTCATTGTTTTTTAAAAAAATGAAAGCATAATGTTGCTAAATTGTATCATTTTTTATCTCAAGACAAGAAATGAAGATGGGATCTGCCCTCTGTGGGCATTATTGTTGCTGGTAAAATTACTGATTTAATGTTGATTTATTTCCCTGAACACTAACAATGAAAGTTAGCTACTGGAGAACACGATTAACTTTGAACTGGAAGCAAGGTTTCTAGCATGTGAAAATCTTCATCACGCAGCTTTAGCAGATCATCACAAGTTACAGGCGCTCTCTGCAGGACAGCGTACTTTAGCTTCACCTGGAGGACTTTGTTCAGAACGCTTTTACGTTGCTACTTAGTAAACAGAGCACCCAGCTTCTGCCTCATCCGTGTATCCAGATCAGGAGCAAACCCCACTGCTCAGACTGTGGGTGAATTCATGGTGCAATATCGTCATCCAAAAACAGAGACATTGCAGTGCAGTGGAAGGCATTAGTTCCCATTTTTTGCATAAGACAAAGATGAAAAAAATACTGGCTGTTTTCCAGAGACTTGTGAGTTCCCTGCTCAACAAACATACTTCAGGCCTATAAAGTATAACCCAAAATGAGAGGGTTGGGTGAAGGCTGGTGCTCACCCTTGTGACTGGCTATAAGCTAGACATCCTGTCTTATATTTGCCGTGCTGCATTCCCAATGCAGTTGCAGCCCCCTGTTCTCCTGTCGGCCTGCGTGTTTTCACAGACTGCATGCCATCTCTAAAAGGAGCTGCAATGTGCTATGTATTTGTAAAACCCCCAGCACAACTGGGCCTAGTTTGGCTACATATTTAAGGCCATAATGTTTAAATGTTAAATAAGAGTATTAAATCCCTCTGCTCGTTGGAAGCTCTTTTTCTTCTCTATGCTGTATTATTATACAAGATCCGGACAAAGATCTCTCTTCTCAATGCAGCGGAATAGTATAAAAGTTGATACACGTTAAAGCTAAAATAAACAAAATAAAAAAATTAGGTTACAAATTAAGAAACTATAATATTTAACAAAAAAGGTGATGGCTGTAAGTGGCACCATTAACACATATCTCATATTACGGCATTACACAGACTTAAATCTGAGAGCATCTGGTAAAAGACAGAGCCAGGGGAGTATGCCCCTTCTCACCTCGCATTTATCTCCTGAAGCTTGTGTGTATGACAAGGGAAGGAAGGAGAAAATGGTTTGTGGCGCTACAATTGTAGGCAGTAATGTGATCCAGATGGACGATTTTGGAAGACCAGGTAGTAATATATACAGTGATACGTACATAAAGCAGTATAGCTGTCTATACAGTAGTTCTTCCTCCTGCCTCCCTCCCTCCCCCAGCATCAGGTTCTCATGAGGAGTGACTGAGAGACATAAATATTGCAGTAATGCACACTGTACAGGTTTACTTTCAGCAGAAAGGTTTGATTTTGTCACACAGCTGCATCTTGGCACTGCTGCGGGTCGAGCTCCTCTCTTCCACGCTTGACAGATACCTGCTCTTCTTGAATGTCTCTGTGATGCTTCTGTGTTACGCTGTGGTCGGTAGTGCTTCATGCATCTGTGGATGCCACTGGATTCTTTCCAAGAGCTCATGTTCTAACACCAGGTCAGGAAACGAGCAACTCTGTATGCGACAGGTTGTTTTCTGTGCACCGTACCTTGGTCTGCCCTCCTTAACTCCTGGGCCAACTGCCACAAGTGTAACCCATATGAAAGCATAACCGATGTGGTATTTTCAGATGGTCCAGAAGCTGGAGTGATAATGCTTACACCAAAAGCAGTACATGGTGAACATCAGTTGGACAGTACAGTAGGAAGGAATGTTATCCTGTAGCTACCATTTTGTTTCATCTCTGCCAAGAGCTTCTTAAAATGACAGGCACTGCTCTTGTCCGTTTGGCTTTTGTCCGGTATGCCACAGCCTTCTGCTTCAGCTTGCTTTTGGTTTTATCACCCATTCTGCCTGAGGATTTGCACGGTAAACATCTAACATGTATGCATCCGGATCCAAACAGTGCTGACCTGAAACAGAAATCGACAGCCATGAATCATGGGATGTTTTGAGCACATCAGTAAATGGGGCAGAGCTATGCTAAAATGTCCTTGGCTGTATCTCCGACTTGCACATAGCCAGCCTAGTTGGGTGTCTCCAGCTGACACCTTGCCTGGATACAGACAGGGGCTTTGGTGAATTTGCCCATGATTTTACTCAGTGAGAGTCATGAATTCACTTTCACTTCCAGGCAGGATGCCGTGTATTCCACTGAGCTATGGATAAGGCGTTTAGTCAAATGGTGAACAAACATTATGGTTTCTTTAGAAGCATTAACAACACTGTTACCGTAAGTGCCACAGTATGGGGGTTTTTATTTCTTTGGATTTACGGAACTGGAATTACAACTCTGACTTTGTTTCTACGGTATTTTTAAATGCTGAAAAAGTAGTTCTGTAAACCATGTGTTCCTACCCAGCTAGGATCTTGCAAAGAAATACAGGGACTATATCAAGGGTTTTGGCAGTTGCTGTTTTGCTGGTGAAAAAGAAGAAGGTCCTCTGAAGTCTGGCAGTTTGCGAGTTTCGTCAGGTAGTGACTGGGAATAGGAGTTGGTTGGGGAGTCCCTGCTGCCTTTGCCACAGAAAGCGGCATTTGGTGCCTCTTAATTGAGTAATAGTGCAATAAATTCTTGAGTTAAGTTGATTTGTTGGACTATATTGCATTTACACTGAGTGATGAAGCCATTTAACTGGTGAGGTTACATTGCCATGACACAAAGAAATATGGTAAAATTTTTGTACAATTACTTATAAGATCACTAGGGTCCTAATGATTTTGTTAAAGTGAAAGCAATATAAATGAATTAATGCATAATCAATGGAATAAGGTACCCTGGAAGATCTAGGACTATAAAAATAACTTTAAATGAAGAGGCAAATTAAATGTCCAGATTTTTGAAAGAGCATGGTGGGAATACTCAGGATTGTTTCACAAAGCGTTTAGGATCTTCTCCTGTTTTAGGATCGGTTGGTCATCCTATTTGGCCAGGCAAAACAAATCACGAATCAAATTTAGCTTTGTGTTAGTATATCTTCAGTAATAAAGACTTTTCTTCTTGACTGATGCTGAAGCAAGCCTGTGATGTTTTGTAATAACTTTATAGAAACTGTTTACAGCTGAATCTAGAAGAATTAAGGAATAATCTAATCAGACAGTTGACAAAAGATTCCAGCAGAGCATCCAGAATTTTAGTATGAATAGAGAAAGGAGAGTCAGGACTGTGCAATATCAAATTAAAATCTGTTTTTTGACCTTTAGGCCAGGAACTTGTGTGGCAAGCCACTGTTGTTGTTATTACAAAAATGTCACTGCATGAAACACAGAAGAGGACAAAATCCCTACTGCAAGGAATTTACAATCTAAATAAAACACATGGATTAATATGAGTATAGTATTCCCATACATGCAGGGGCTGAATTCTCAATTCTGTGCTTTTTATTTGGAGAAGGTTAACACTTAAATACAGTGAGGAAGAAATAGGTCTTGGGAGAAGGCTTGACAACGAGGTGGAATGTGCTCGCGAGACGAAGATTAAGGGTCTCTTAACCATGGAAAAATGCTCAGTTATGAGAGTGAGAGAGGTAAGCGAAAGGTCAGATGAATTTGGCAAGACTGTCAGGAGTCCTGCTGAGATCCAGCCATCAGGTCAGTCTCTCCTGCGGGGTGCCCATCCAGTCATGCTGGAGTTGGAAGGAATCATTACATTGATTTTAACAGCTCTTGGGTCAGACTCCTTTCCTGCCGATGGGCTGGAAGGTAGGAGAAACCCAGTTGTGTGAAAACATCACTGTCTTGAGGTGTTTTAGAAGGCTAAGGACATTCAGAATTGAATTTTTAGAAATGAAACCTACCTATATTTCCTCCAATTTCATGTAAACTTTGGATCTGGCCTCTCATGTTCTGTGATGAACTGCGGCTAGGATAGAAAAAAACCTTCAGTTTATCTTTCTGTTACAACCTTATCAACCACCACCTATACTAAGCTAAAAATTGGTATTTTTGCCCCTGTGAACTTACTTATCAAAAGCAAGGACTTCCACCAAATGAAGCAAGGCAAAATACTGAATCTGCTACCGAGGTAGATTACTGTGTCACAGTTAACTAAGCCTTCTATGATATAATGTATTTTTTTATTATTCATTTAAAGAATAGAATTATATGGTAACATGGGAAGACTTTGTAGAACAGACTTTCAGATACAATTTACCATTTCCCATAACTTAATAATTACTACCTTACAGAAATAAAAACATTAACATTTTATAGGCAGATGTAACGCAATGCCTCTGGGTTCTCTATGCAGCAAGTCTGTAAAATGTATGTTTTTAGTAGTGACATAACAGAGGGCAGATTGATTCTGTATAGAAGCCAATTATTAAGTAAAATATAAAGAATAAAATCAGGGGTTAAAATTTCTTTGACCAACGTAACCATAAATTAGCAATTTTAGATGAGAAAAAGAGTTCTTGTAACACAATGAGTCTTTGAAAAAGGGACAATCTATTCATTAGTGGTTCTGACATTATTGTTCAGGAAAAACAAAATGTTCTGGATTACCCACCTGTTTTCACAGTGGAATCGAGCCAGGATGTCTTTGGCTTTTGTTTGGCTGTTGAGTTGAATTGCCATAGAGACTTTTGAATGCAGTGGAGCATAAACTCTTATCACCCCCTCAGGTATGTCAGACTGCAGGTATGGGGGAAAAGTGACAGCTCCCTAAAATCAATATTCAGTAGAGTAAGTCTAAGGCAAATACTGCTGTAGCTCCATTCAGTAGTTCTGCAACTCTTTTGAGCTTGCTTGCAAAACTCAGTCCTGGAGTCACTTAATTATTCAAAAAATGTATTTACAGTCATACAAACACAAATTTATAGATACAGTATAATAAGATACAACACAAAGACACAGTCTCCTTGGTAAGCATCACATAAATGCATGCAGAATAAAGGACAGCCCTTGAATTTTAATTGCTTGCAGTAATATTGAGTCAAGTTGTGATCTGAGATTTTTAAAGTTATTTCTGTTAACATTGGTCAGTGAACCAACTGCTTATTTCAAAATACATAAAAATTACTAGGAATATCTGGTCTTCCTTTTAAAGATTAAATTCTCCTGAGGCTTGAAGATCCAATTCTCTGTTTCCTCTTCCTATAGCTTCAACTAGATCGAAGCCTATGTACAGTATCAAAGTACCATATGGTTTCTGTTAATTTGAAATTTGACCTTGTGTAGGGTTCAAATGATCATCTATGAAGTTTATGCACTCTTCCATGATTAATGGTGGATAAATCAATTAGCAAGGTTTGCATTCCAGTTCTAATCCAGTTAATACCATGCTGAGCAGAGTACAATAGTCTCTCCAGTCTCTGTCCCCATGTAATTTAGAACATCTGAGACCCTGGGTTTGTATTAAGTGCTCTCAAAATTCAACTCAGTTATCCAAACAGAGTTTGCCTCCAATTTACCCTTCGTATTTCAGCTACCTGCCATGGCTAGTCTCGTTTTTATTAGATGCAAAGCCAATTACTACGATCAATGAACTTGTCTTCCCGAAGGTGCAATGACTGCAGTAATTGACTCTCCTCAGAAGCTCTCACTGTATTCGTTCCAGGGTGAATACATGTTTGCAACACAGTAATCTGCACCGCCATTTTAAACAAACATCTCTGTCTCCATCTGCAGCACAAATGTCTGTCCTACCCACAATATATTTCAGTCAATGCTGGCAAATGAATTCTCCAAAAAACTGAATAAGCATGGATTCACAATTCATACATATTATTTCTCTTTCTATTTTTTCCCCAGAGGTTCCCTTCTGCATTTTCTCTGTTGTCTGTATTAGGTAGCTTATTCTCTATTTCCTATAATCTCTTAATATCACTCCATCCTAATTTGTCTTTTCTTTTGTTCAAGACTCTTTTTCAATAACTATAAAGTCCTTCACCAGTTCCTTGATTACTCCTCTTACGATTCACCAACCTCCATTCTTTTAAACCTCCACGGAAGACATTAAGAATTTCTCTCCAGGTTATTACAGGTAATTACCACATGGAAATACTATGTATAAGCTGCTGTAGGGACTGTATATGTTGTGCATGTGTACACAACATGCTTTTTTGCCCAAATTATGTTACATCTAATACGTAAGTTAATTTTAGGTGTCCATTGAAGTAGCATACCTCAAGTAAGTTCCTAATCTCCATATCCAGGCAGTGGAGAAAAGTTGGTGGCTTTACGACCTCCAAAGGAAGATTTTTGTATCGGACTTTCCTAAGTCTGAACTGCACCTGGAGCTCTGGAAATCCTCAAAAGTATCCACCTCTCTCCTCTGATTATATGGGGAATAACAACACAAACTACTTCATTAGGCGCTTAAAATTTAGACCCATTTTTGGTGTCTGTGTTAGACAAACTGGATTTTCTCTCTGCTTCAGAAGGTAGTGCAAAGCTGTAAAACTAAAGCTTGCAAGAATACCAAGTGGCCTGAACCAGGGCATGGGTAAGTGCAATTAATCCTAATATGGATCATCCTACTACTCAACTACAGATCCATGCATTTGTTGAATATCTACAGATCATTACTGTCAAGGACAGTCTATATATGACCATTTTCTTATAAAATTGGTACAAAACCAGCATGCGTTTGTAACTATAGTTTGGGCTGCTAGAAACCATTCTGCCTTCCTCACCTTTTCTCAATCAATCCCTAAAGCTTTGTCTTATCAGGATAGTGGACTGGAAAGAATATCTTTCAAGATAGTTCCCAAATCAGTTTATTTTATATGGCAAGATTTCCTCCCCACCCTCCAGAAGCTTTTATGAGATAAGAAAGAAGGGAGGCTGGTTAAAGCTGCCCTTGAAAATGATATATTTTTATCACACCTCTGGTCTTTCAGGTCTCTCCCGTTCCATGGTCTTTCTCCTTAGGAGTTTTCTCACTCCTTTGTCAAACATCAGCTGCTTCTTGCTGTTGTTCATTGCTGCCTCATTCATTTTTCTCACTTGGGAAATCAGGAAAGATGGGACCTAAAGGGAGGAAACCAGAGCTGAGAATATACCGTAATTTTTTCCCCCATAAAATTGGTGTCTGGGCTTTAGAAAGGCACAAAATTTTAGGCTGCAGAAGCTCTACTTATTCTCAGAAGATACATGCAATTAGTAGCTCCCTTTAATGACCCACATTTATTCCTTTGGTGAAACTGTAGATCATCTTTCATACCATATGAAACTTCTTAGTGGTGTTTGCAGTTGTAGGAACTTTATTAGGAGATAGTCTTTGCAATCCCCATCATACCCTCCCTCTGTTATGAGGAAACAAGCTGAAACTTCATCATCTTCATGCCAACCTTCAGAAGTCCAGCAAGGACACGGGCTAAACTTTAAACAGTCATTTAATCTCATTCAACTCTAGATATCCCACCTAGGCATCTAGATTAAATCATTCTCCTATGCATTCTCCTATATAATCAACGGTGTGGGATAGGTACCTCCAGAGGGAAATTAGTGCTAAAATGGATACCTTAGATAGATGAGGTAAATCTCCATCCAGAGGTATTTGTCACCCTATCTCATTCTCGATATAGAAGACTCCAGCCAGTTTCCAAAGAATAGCTAACTGTTTCTTCTAGGAAGGTCAGTTTACTCTGATTTCTGCAGAGCTGCTGCATATAGCAAAATACTTGTCTGTACTGGAGCCGTAAAGAGGGAAGGAGCATTACTCACTGTCCACAGGATGTCCTGGTACCGAATTAAAAGCCGCACGATGTGTGCTGTGGTGGCGGCTGCTTGCATTTCTTGTTGGTTTGCACGTTTCCCTTTGTAGATGAAGAGGTTTGGTGCAACAATCATAGAAACATTCCACAAATTCATTTTATTTTTCCCTTCATTAGCAACCACCTTCTTCAGGAACTGAAGAAAGGCCTGGAAAAACAACACTTGTTATACTGAGTCTTACAAAATAGTTTACTTCTTAAATGCAGTATTTTCAAATGCACAACAGGTCTGGCTCGAAAGCTGATGTATTTGCACTTGGAGATGAAATTCAGGGAGTTTTTGCATTCTAATTCGGATTACTCTGATATTTGCTGGCACAACCACCTGTGTCAATCACAGAGGAATACTTAATGTTATCAAAGTATACATTAATAAATTATCTGTCACTTAAAGCATAATCCAAATCCGTAAGTCAAGTACAGTGTCTGCACTAAGGCTCTGAATCCTGTAGTAAAAGATATAAAGGTGTTGCAATGGAATAGTTAATTTTTTCATAGATTTCAAGGTGGCCCTTTTGACGTATCTGACCAAGGCTTTTTATATTGCAGTCACCAGGGTGATCAGCCTCTCCTCAAATGTGCACCAGTCCCATATGTGATATAATCTGAGGAATTTCTGCCAGCAACCCCCAAACTTTTAATCTGGGATAATGAAAGCAAGAAGCGCTCAGTGGTTGTTCATTGACGTCACTTCTGCACATGCATGGCAGAATCAAAGGAAACTCATTTCCCTTTTGGGCAGTTTATTCAGAATTTTGCTTGAGTGACTGAATAGGATGGATTGCAGCTGTGGTTAGAGCTGGGGTCTGCCAATGAGTCCTTTTGCAACACCATACCGTTAAAACCACTGTCTTTGTACCCTGACATGGCAATTAAAACATTTTTACAAACCCAGGAATTACAAAACAGAAACTGCGTTGGAGCAATTTCTAAAATCTCATTATAGATAGCAAGTAGAGATGCGTTCGGTTTTGTCATCACTTCTATTTTTGTGTAAAAGCCTAGTAATAATTAAAACTACTTATCTAGCATGTCTTTTACGTGTACAGCTCTGTATCAATATGGACTTTGTAGAAGAAATAACTCCCATTCTTCACAGAGCACTAGTAGACCTCCAAATAAGAGGGTTGTTATTCTTGTCCCTTGTTATTGTATAAATAAATACAGCTAAAGAAGGCACCTGGACTCGTAAAGCTATATCTAAACTGACCAGTGGGAGACTTTCAGAGGTGGGGGACCTGCAGGGTCGTGATGAGCAGGGACCTGATGAAATGCCTGGGGGCTCCCAGGCAGCTTCTTCACCCGGGTTTCCTTTATGTGGAAACAAGTCCAAAGATGCAACCAGTGTCTCTTAGGGTCAGGACGTAGCTGCAGCCAGATCTGGCAGCTCCCAAGCACCCAAAATGCTTGTAGCTACCGTGACTGTATCAGGAAGTAGTACACGGGTGTGGGCACGGGTTTGTAAGGCAAACCAGCTGAGGCTGAGGTCCTGACATCCGTGCTACAGATGTACATTTCAGGGGTTTTTATTTCAGACTACCTCCTCTAGTCTGGTCCAGTGCCCTGGAAGCCCTTCAGCACTGGGAATGCACTAGGCGAGCTCCTGGGAGGCAGCTTCTCATCCTGGAGAATTCCAGTTACGCAGAAACCCAGAAACTGAACCTTGTTTTTCCAAACTATATGAGGAACATGCCTCTTTCAAATGGATGCTCCAGAATAAATGATATCTGGGAGCCATTTACTGACACCAGGAGTTGGATACCTCCAGCAACTATTTCTTAATTGCTTGTAAGAGAAATGACAGCCAGGGAATTGGAACATCTTTTCAAGGAAATGATAAAAAACACAGATGAACATTTTCATGGTGCAGCATCTGACCACTGACTGTTAGAAAAAAAATGGGTCTCATTTAAAAGTCAAAAGCACCACAGATGGCAGGTGATAGCAAAGTAAGAACTTACCTTGGCTGTGTCTCTGTTGGCCTCAGGCAGCAGCATGATCAACAGATGCAAAGCTTGTAGCTGTAACTTGATCTTGGAGATTTCTAAGAATATGAATAATTAATATTTTTTAAATCCCAGTTACAATTGGTTTGTTCTAAACCCCTTCTTGCTCAGCCATTCTAGAAATGCAGCAACCACTGGCCAGTTGAGACTAGCATGTTTAGATATTTATTAACCATAGTCTTTTCCCCAAATATAAAAACAACTGTAATGAGTGGATTTTTCCTCATCGTCTTGGGTCTTTGTCACAAGGGGAGACAAGGCTCTATAAAATTCTGTTTAAATAGCAAGGAGCCAATGTTTTTCAGTACTAGCTGGTTTCTCTTTGATGTCATGGTCAGAATGTGTTGTATATGGATCAAGTATTTTCCCCCTTTCAAAGTGAAATGGATATGTGTTTTCAGAAAATTTTGGAACTGTTGTTATTGAGTAATTTGCTGAACACTTGTGCCATTGGAGTGGAGATTGATTGCTTAGGACTTAAAAATTATTTGTCCCAAGTCTAGCACTCTAGATAAACGTAGAGTCCCTTGTCCGTTACAAAATAACATCATGTTTTCAGCAGTTGGTATGTATTGATTGGGGTGGAGAAGATGGGAAGAATAACTCTGCCATTTGCTTCCACTCAGGGTGGATGAGAGAGGTTTGGAGAAAAAGGAGTACGTGTAAGTCATTTTATTCTGCACAGACACCTCATGTTCAGTCTTCTCCTCCAAACTGCTAAGCGATCATAACTGCATGCAGTCTAGGACTCACAAGGAGCACACTCACGTACGTGAAGGTTACAGGAAGGGGTCGCCTCCTTGTGCCCTTTAACCTACCTCATGGACACACTGAAAATTGGCTGCAACCTTACGTAAGGGTTTTACATTTTCTGTCCCCATTTGCCTAATAAATTCACCATCCTGATAGTTTCACTCTGTCCTAGCTCAAGTGACTTTACAATGAAGTCAATAGGTATTGCAAGGTGCTACTGCCTTCTGCCTGGAAGAGAAATGAACAAAATGTACTGAGAAGGAGAGGCTGTATGTACACTGAAAACAAAACCCGACTGCCTGAAGCTTTCTGGGACCACATATATCTTTGTACGAATATTCTGACCTCAGCATAAACCTGGAGAGAGAAAATACATCCAACAGAATATCAGCTAAAGGGTAGTGACCTGAATTTACATTGCAGAAACTTTCATTTGTGAATTCTACAATTTGTGTGAATCAGAGTCTATATTTGAAAGTCATTGCTCAGCCAGCGTTTCCTCACAGATTTCAAATCTCAAATTAAACAGTTGTGTCACTCACAAAACAAGTCTATGCTATTAGCTAAATGCAGAGAATTTTTTCCGTTTGGAAAGGAAAGCTTGCAGAAAATTTAAATGTTTAGGCAACGCACTGGGCCTTTTTTTCTCTCTCCTTCAGAGAGAAAAAAATGTAATGTCTACTATTACATTTTATCTAGATCAGTCCATACTGTTTTTCCACCTACTTTCCACTAGCGTGATGAAAGCAGGCAGATACTCTACTGTGAAGAGGGGGCTTGGGAGCTCTCTTATAAACATTTTCAGCAGTCCGGCTGCATCATTATTTCGTACTTGGTCCCAGTCAAAAGTGTCTTCATAAAATTTTGCCTCAAGTTCTTGATGGAGATTCTGAAAGATAAAAGGAACATCTGACCTTTAACCATTGCTTCTGACCCAGCAGCTGGAGATCACTTCAGAAATCCCATTATAAACAACAGGCAGTTTTACAGCGTAGTTAAATTAAAGTAGCCCTAAATCAGCAGCAGTCCAGGTACAGCTGTGTGGAGTGCAGGGCGGGTTAACAGATCAGGGGGCTGGGGATATTTTGCAACCCAGGATAAATTTGGGTTGCATTAGCTAGATTTCTGCCAGTGACCCATTTGAACCATTTTAAAGCAAGATAATTTTGTGCAATGTCTTAGAACCAGAAACAGAAAATTCAGTTAAACACGATTTTTAGCACAGCTGCTCTTTCTGTTTAAAACACTCTCCAGAGGTTTTGACCCTTAAATCACAAAGGAGTGGTGTTTCTTCCTCACTGACAGTGAACTTGCTAGACAATCTGTTGGCATCCAAATCCATGGGCCTTGAGCAAATGGCTTTAACTTCAGGTCTTCCTGTCTTTAGAAGGATGTTTTCTTTTAGGATAGCTATAATTAGATTTGGTCATTTCATAGAAAAATAAAGGTATCAATCATTACTGCCAGAAAACCTCTACTTAATACATGCTAAAAAATGCCTCAAAAACCAGGAGAAATCAAAGACAGAATTGATTATAGCATTTTGGGTGCCGATTTAATCCTCTTGCTCTCCAATATCAGCATCTTGCTCTATAACAGAGGTCTGTTTAGTTCTGGAGGGTAACTAATCAATGTTTCACACACGTGTGTGAATGGGAAATAGTCAGTAAGGTTCCTTGTAGGAACAGAATTTGGCTTCAAACCCAGACCACTGTTCAGAAAACGCAAGCTCCTCAAAAATTTGTTGGGTTAATAAGATTGAAGGAGGCTATTGTAATAGAAGGATATCCATAAATAATGCATCTTTCACAATTATTTCTGACCAAACACTGCCTTATGTATAGGAAGTTTGTTGCTGCTTTTTGTGAGACCATTTATGACAAATCACAACTGTAGCTAATATATTCAGGTTTCAGATCGTGTTTTTGTCAAATATACTTTAATATAACACAAAAAAGTTTAGTCCATTCAGACAGAAAGCTTTAAAAAATGGATTCTGTTTACCGTGCTTCACATGAATGGAAGGAAATTACATATCAAATATGGTCACACATAATGAAGTGAAATGGCTGGCACAAAAGGAAATAGAAAGTCATTCAGGATTTGGTATATAATGTTACAGTCTCATTTTTACTAGCACATTTTACTGGTTGTAATCTGGGCTATCTCAGCTTCCTCTGTATTCACATCCTTTGCACATAATCCATACAAACACCTGGATTAAATTCTCTCCTGGTAACTGACTGGGAAATGTGGAATAGAAATCCTCACCTCATCAAAATTACAAGGGGAGAGAAAAACTACTCCACATTTTTTGCTGAGAACTGGGAAAAATCCACAGACATAGAAAGCAAGATTTTTGAAACACATACATTTAATATATATATCCACACAGGCAAGCATTTGCGTGTATTTTATACACCCCCCTCCACCATACATACATACGTGTATATATATATGCACCCAAGTTTTTTTAAAAAAAGGTTTTACAATTTTTCTTTTAAACGTGACTGTTCCTACAGTAGACTATCATGCATTTTTAGTTCACTGGAGCTTTTGTTACAAACCAGATTACAGAGGGAAACTTGTTGTTATTTCTTCTATTCTTTGTTTTATAGAAGAGTAGCCTTTAATCACTTCCATATGCCTTTTCTTTCTCCAAACAAGACTGAAATAAAACTGGAATGCCCTCAAATCCTAATGTCATAATAATGTATGAAGGCTTTGAAGGATGAAATCTGGATCTGTTTTGAAAAAATCTCTCTCTTGCTGGTTGGCTTGTTGGACAGACTTAAATGAAGCCAAAACTCAACTAATTTAAAACTTTCATATGGGCAGTCTAACTTACCACCCAGTATAGAGGAGTTACATATACAGTCATATCTCATAGCAGCTCCCTGGATATAGGTTGTGAATAAGAAGTGAACAAGATACAGTACAGTATATGCAAAGAATATGAAAGTAATTTAATTAGGCAGAGCACAGACCTGCTGTGTAATCTCCCCAGAGAGGTTGGAAAATATTGAGATTGTGTGAAATAATACTTTAGGTATTCGTATGAAAACACAAGGAAGCTGAAAAGTACAGGCCAAATTAGAAGCTCCCTTCTGCAAGATGTGGCCCTTTGCAAGGTGCTGATCGCTTTTATCAATCCACAGAATCAAAGAGAGCTGGGATGCTACTGCCTGTCTTCGGTGCGTTTCACGTAATGCCACTTTTTCTTGTACAGTCATTTTTTATGATCCCTAGCCCATCAACGTTTAGCAATGCCCAACGTTGCTCTTTGTGTGGCTGCCATGATGTTGAGACCTCCTGCCTCAGAAAGGAAGACTAGCTTTCTTGAGGATGAGAAAGTGGGATTGGGATGCATTATAAGAAGTTCCTTAAACCAGACAAAAAAACCCCCAAAACTAGAAAAAATAAAAAATCTGGGAAAGAGGTAGACACTACTAAGCCCAGAAAAACCTTGTTTTCCTAATTTGTCTCTGCCAAAGGCTTCCAGCTCCTGGAATCAAGTTAGTCTGGAGAAACAATTGCAAGCATTATTGCACCGCAATGTCAGGTTATTGGGTACCAACTAGGCTGTGTTCATAGCCTGCAAATAGCCTGTGAAAATGAAGTACTCGAGGCTGCCAAACAGTAAACGCAGGCCAAATTTCTCTCACTTGGAACATGAAATTGTAAGATCACAGAAGATAAATGAGAAATAAAATGACACAAAGGTTAAAATGACATAGAATAAGATCTTTATCTGAAGTTCACTCAGTTTAGCAACTCTGGATTTCTGAACTAAATTAAAACAGAGATAAGATCACAGCAGTTTTGGATGACAGAGATAAACTGAAAGGATCGCTCAATGTTTAGTGGAGAAAAACTGAATTCAACATCAAGTCGGTGCTTTATATAGAACATCAACAAATGCAAAGCAATAGACCACATGTTCTGTGATTTATTGGTTCCCAGGAACCAATCTGACCTTTCACTGGTAGGAATAGAAACGCTGATCTACACACATCAGTATTTATGTTCAGTGTGCATTTGTGTGCACTGTATCATATGACATGGGGTCTGTGGTCCAGGAGACAGAAAACTGGCACGAGCGTGTACCTTGACTCTGGAGGCAGATCCAGGCACTCGTAGAATTCCTTCAGTTTCTAAACCTGTTTCCTCAAGCTTGAGCAGCAACTGAAAAAGACCCAACAAAACCCAGGAAAATACTCAGAAGCACTTAAGAACACTATTAACCTTTTTTCAGTCTAGGTATCCTTGAAGCTCATTTGAAAAAGACAGATTTCTATGTAATTTGCTGATGAAAACAAGCCAGCTGATGTAAGTAAAGCTTCCTAATTTGTTCTCCAAATTCCTGACCCTGAAATACAGAGTATGCAGAGTACGGAAAACCGATAGTGCAATAGGCCCCTCTGTCCTTGATTTGAGACTTGGCACTGCTATAGAACAATTAACACATAAACATATTAATAAAAGGGCACATACACTGTGTAAAACACAATGGTGTTTTGAGGGAAAATTAACCTCTGAGAAATGTCTAAGTCTTTCCCCAAGGAGCACAATGGAAAGGTCTATAGATAACATACGTTCCCGGGAATGAGAACTCAGATTAGAAAATTATCCCAGGATATTTTAGTTTGAAATTTCTGTGAACAGAGAAATGGGCTTTCCACTCTAATTCTTTATAAAAAATAAATACATTTTGATTTAACATAATTTAGAATGAGGGAAAAAAATAAATCATTTCCTAGCATTTATTCATACAGCTCTGGATTTTCACCACCAGCTCTGCTTCCTGCCCTAACTGTTGGATCTTCTAATTTCCCATGGCGATTTGACAGGGGAGCTGTGGAGCTGATTGCAAACATGTAAATATTCAAGTCATGTCAGTCTTTCCTCTGACACTCCACACCACTTCCCCTTTTGTCGCTATTTACAGGGAAATTTGTTGTAGTTTCGAGTCCATGTAAATCTGTGTAATTGCATGTGTGCTTGTGTCTGTGTACCTGTCCCCAAAACATCCGCTGTCAAATGACTTCTACAAATGACTTTGTCTTGTCATACAAACCTCGACGAGAAGATACCACTTCTGTTTTGGAGATAATAGCTGAGTAATACTTATGGTTTGAATCCACGTGAAATAAAAACTCCTGAGACAACTCATCTCTGCCACTTCTGCACACACACACAATTTTGCATGGCGCTCTAATACAATAACAAAAGGGAAACAGAAAGGCAGACATTTGCTTCCCAAAGTTTCCTGTATGCTATCATATAACTACAAAAATCAAAAGAAAGATGTCCCCACCACAGATAAAACGCACAAAAAGAGCAAATTTTGTCTCCCTGTCACAAGGTTTTCAAACCACAACAGACAGACAGCCTGTAGACACCTTCAAGTCTGTAAAGCCTGCATCTTCTTTTATCTGATGACTGTTTTGAGTGGCGGTGCAAATGATGGAAAAGCAAATTTTAGTGGCTGAGCAGGCTGAGTTATACTCACTTTTTGAAAGATGAGGGGAACTTTTATTCCAGGAACCTTCTTTTGATCATTCTCCAGCAGTACGGTGAGAGGGACTCCAAACAGACCATTTTCTTAAAAATAATAACAGCAAATATGAAAGAGAGAAAACACAGCCTCATACGCATCTTCTTAGCTATGCTGAGCGGCACCCAGGTGGCTGCCACAGGGATGCCACAGCACAGTACCTCGTCCCCGCACCCTCTCTGCACGATTCCTCTTCAGCTCCACCCCCAGTGCATCGTAGAAGGCCGTGAGCTCAATCAGGGAGAGGTAGCGGATCTTCTTCATGTCTTCGGGAGAGAGATCTCCAACCTCTGTCAGTCCAAACCGGCTTTTCCGAACTATGAATTTCTACAGCAGAGATGGGTAGTGTCTTTATTTGCACAAAAATTACAGGACGTGAATTTTTGTTTTGAAAGAGATGCCCCTATGGGGTTGGAAGTCATATTAGGGTAGATGGATAACACCAAAGAGCTGAACTACAACCCTCTGTATTGGCCTGGTGTGTTGACATAACTTGCATCCAGCGGAAACATAAAATTGAGCTTCTTGCTCACCATATTCCCTTGCAGTTTGACAGGTAAGCAGTGCTGGAGCAGAGGTATTAACCTCAGTGCCTGTACTCCAGCTGGGACAAGTGAGCTACGTGCTACTCAAACTTTTGCCCAGTTTCAGCAGGATAGAACATTTTGCTCTGCTTCTGCCTCCCCCAGAGCATCTCTGAATGCTGTTGAAGTAGCTCACACATTTCATCATGGATATGGTTGTATATCAATTGTGTGTGTGTGTGTGTGTGTGTAATGAATCCATGCCTGCTTTGCATATTACTATTAATTTATGAGGTCTTAAAGGAGAGTTCAAACTGAAGATCTGAGGAAAAGCCCAGAAGCAAAATCACTTAGTCCTGATGCCAACCTGCCAATTTACTGGTACTTTTTATTACTCAAGAAGCATTTAGGCTTAGAAACAGGACTCCCAGCAGCTAAGAAATAATTTATTCAAGTAGGCTTGAACTAAATGATACTTAGTAATTTGGGGGCATGTGAAGATGTCTACATATTTTAGAAACTGCAGTGTCATGGACCAGAGCCAGGAATGTTGCGTCATGACAGAAGCATTAGTACAAATGTCAAAAAAACCAAATACCCATCAGTTTTTGGCATAATTGTTAGACATAATAAAAAAGCTATAGTGAAAAACATGCTTTTCAAAGAGCTGTGGATCTTTGGTATTGTATGTTTTTTTAATTTAATTGTAATTTAAACCAGTAATTGTTAGTCAGAGGTATAAATAAGTAGCATTACAAATCATCTCCTCCCTTTAGGGAACTAAGTGGAAACCCAGCCTTTAATAGTGGTTTGCTTCTGGATATTTCAGCCCAGTCCTCCCTTTTTTAAACAAATATGGACTAAATAGATTTAACCCATCTTTAGATGAAGCCAGGCAAACAGATTAAGAAAAAAGCAAACAAAAAAAGAATGAAATTTACACTAGATTTTAAAAGTAAGAGGGAACAAAGGACATCTAGATCATGTAGGTTAGGACTTCCTGAAACATATTGCACATGGTCTTTCAATAGGGGTTAATCATAATTGGGGGATAAAGAGTGCAGGGGATGGAATAACTAATTTACATGCTGTCTGGGGCATTTTAGGCCAGAATCTTCCCTCCCCAGAATGCAGCAATACCACTGTTACTCTTATGCCGAGACTTAATATTGTAATAAAAGCTACACAGAGGGTAGTCTTCTGAAGACACAGAAAATACCAAAGAATATCTATACATTTTGGTTCCAGTGATGCAAAAAGTCCAAAAGCAGTCAAAGCACAATAAATTGTCTTGAAAATAAGAAAAAATTACACAGTATACACATATTTTCTGAGAGGAAAGAGAAAAAGTGTGCTTGCCAAGGAAAAATGACAAACACTCCAAAACTGATTACAAAGGATAGCTATAATGAGTTTCTGTGGTGGCTGACTGTCTCCTAGGATCACAATGATGTGATGCAATGTTAACACAAGGTTTCGGGCTGGGCCTCTTTGTTCTGTCCCGTGTCACAATTTTCCAGTGATTTTCCTTACAAACAGTGGAGTCACAATATGCAGCCCTGAAGGAGGCTGTGCTATCCTGAAATTAGATTACTAGCGTTTTGGCTAAGGATCAGGTCTGATATTGTGTGACTTGTTGTTTCTATGTGGAACTATATAGTGTACTAAGACGGGCCTGAAATGCTTACTGACTCTTAGTTCTATACTACCTTCAGCTAAGTCACATTGGTCATGGTCCTACATTCGGGAAATTGCATGTAACCCTATGCAGACAGTGATGTTGAGTTGGCTCTTCTGGGAACTGCAGGGGATATGCTATTTCATGACATATAATCTCTCTCTGTGCAGCTCAGTATATGCTATCCGTGAAGCTGGTTGTATTAACGAGTCAGGTCTGGCCTGGAGAACCTGCTAGCAAGGAAGTATGATGTATAGACTTCAGTCTGTCCCTGTTGGCCCACCTTGAGGAAGGGGAGGACAGTCCTTCAGAGTGAAGGTGACTGGTCTGTGTAACAGAGCAAGAGGTGATTTTTTGCTGGGGCCCATTACTGTCTGAGCCACTATGGGGAAAAAAAATACCACGAGTAGCAGCATATGAAGTAAAAGAAATGCCAACATCAACAGCTATGATTGTTGACTTTATTTAGAAACTCTGTTTGTGATGACCTAGCATATTTCTCATGTACTCTTCCAAGCCCACAAAATGATGTCCTGCATGAATGTTCATCTCCAGCACAATACTGGCCTTTTCTAATACCAATCAATTATGCATCCATAGGTCCATGACATTCAACTGAGCATCTTCTCTTCCCTGTTTGTCACCAGTTTCCCTGCTTTATCAACTGGGAACTGTCTGAGCTGTTGCAGAGAACAATTTATGCATCTGTGTGTTGTAGTGAAGTCTGGAGTCCTAGATTTGCCATTATAAGGAGCAAGGATGAACCTTTGGTTTGCCAAAATCATGATGAGTGCAGAGATATCCTTACTGTCCTCAAGACACCAAGTTATCCCCACCACAAAAAAAGTCAGACACACTAAAGCACAGGGATTTCACACCAGTTGTAATCTAGTTCATGTCTTATCCCTGCGTTCATCAGGGAAGCTTACTTCTGCATCTCAGGTTCTTCTTCCTGGGTGGTGCCTGAGATGGACAAATGGATAATTCTCAGAGAATTCAATGTCTGTGTGGATAGCAACAGTTTCAGATTAGTTCAGGACCTCAGGACATCATAACATTCAGGAAATGCTTCCAAATAATTTACAGCTATTTCATACATTTCACTAAAAAGGTGTTATCTGAAGCATAAACCTAATGCTCCAGTTTTCAGTAATGGAAGTTGTGAGGGCTCATGGAAATAGAAAACTGACTTCCTTGACTTGAAGAAATAATTTCAGATAATGACATGACTGCTCAGTGTATGTCTGGTTGGATGATACGATATCATAAACGTTCCTTTCACCATTCACATCGTAACCCCTATAGCGTAATTGCACTGAATACTGATTAGAGACAATCAGTACTGCTGCAGGACCAAGGCTTGCTTTCCCCCCTTCATCTGTGAAGCAATTTTAAATTCCTGTGTTAATGAAGGCAGATAATCTGTAGGGGAATAAAGTAGGAAAGTAGACCAGTAATGAAAATGATTGCTAGTTTTTGTGCCAGTAACTGGTCTTTATTTCTATGTGAAAAATGTGTGGATGATGCAATATATGTGGATTAAGTTACACATGTTCATCTGCAGTGGGTACAAGTCAAAACAGCTTGAATATCCAGTTTCGCTTTGGTGCCTCTCAGGAAACCAGTCACAAGCAGTAGGGAGGCACAGCGGGCACTCTCTATGAAGCACACATAGCAAAGGACAGCCAAGGAATCTTAATGCACTCCAATGTGTTGGGGATATAAAGCAAGAAATTACTGGGTTAAAGAAAACAATTGAGGAAATATGTCGAGAACAAACTTACAGGCAAAGCAGAGTCTTCCTTTTTGAACCTCTGGTTTTTTGGCCATTCTTGGGTTTTTGGAAGGAGCGTAATGGATTCTGAGAAAGAGACCTCATAGGAGAGCTCTTCTGTTACGGATGGGCTGCCTTTATCTAGTCCGCAGTCTAGGCAGCTATTAGCTGAAAATAAGGGAAACTATATATGAACGCTGAATGTATGCTTGCATTTAGTACAGAGACATTAAAACATTGAACCAAGATGACAAAAATCTTGAGAAAGTAATAAAGGAAGTGCTTCAAAAGGAATTTCAGCATAAGCCACAGCATGTTCCTGTTTTGTCTGGAGGAAATAACCCCTTAGAAATAAAATCCCTATTTTCATTTTCAATTATTTAACTTGTTGCTTTTCGTGAGAAAGATAGTCAAGCTGGAACTTCCTATTTATCAGCAATTATCAAGTTTTTGTACTCCATCCTTGTCTACTCAGGCCAACAAACTGTGTTGGCACTTGTCTAATGAACAATTAAAAATAAAAGTTCCTGACAGAAAAATGCTGTTGACACAGTTTCTCAGGTCACTGTTGACTTTTTTTACGATCGTAAGACATTGTGCATGTATTATATGCTCACATACATATATTTCTCACAGTTGCTAGTTTAGGTGTGTAGCACCAAAACTCAATGCACAATCTTCCAGTTTGAAAAACATTATACCTACTGGAATTTCTGGTAGATATTGTGAAATTATTTATTGCTCTGCTCTAAAATTTAGTCATCTGCTGAAATTAGTGGATGCCAGAGGAAAGTTTTTGAAATCAGTACAAGCAAGTATAGAAAAACCCTATTGTCATGGAGACCAAAGTGTGATAACATGCCTGAGTTCCAGTGTTGCCAACTTTCATGACTGATCTCTCCCATCTCAGGACAATTTTACATTTTCCTTTAAGGTCCAGCTCCTAGACTCACGCAATTGGAAAAGAATCATTATTTTCATTGGAAGTGAAGTAAAATTTCAGCCCCCAGGACTGCAGAGAAGAGTTTACTAGCATGACCCAAGTGCATTCAAAAGCCGTGGAAATCAGAAAGTGAATTAAAAAGCATTACACATTTTGTAAACATGTGCATGCCCCATGATTTGTGAATCATTGCATTTATAGATACAGTGACTTAAACATTTTTTGCAGTGCACTGTGTTTTGCAAGTATGGTTTGAAAAAGCTAAGTGTGTTATTAAGTGGCTTCTGGCTTCTGAACGGTGGCCTTAGACGTCACCTAATGGCCAAGCCATTTAAGATGTTTTCCATCTCTTTTTCCATCCTTGGACCTGGGACCACAGACTGTCCATGGTACCCCTAGCTATTTGCTTCCCCATTGTTCTAGTACAACTACTTGCAGAGCACAGGTATCAGCAGAGCAGCTTCTACAACCAAGGAAAATGTCTGCGGCACTATATCCAGAGTTAAACATCTAAGAGACCAGTTTTGAAACTCAGGTATTGACATCCCTTTAGTTAAGCCCTGAACAATGGTGATGGGAAGAGCTTTCAAAATAAAAGATAGACATTCCTGTGGAAGGCTGCTGACAGTTACCCTAGCACTACCATTTTCATTAGTGCTGCCAGTCACTGTCAGGGCAAAGTGTTTAAGGGATGTCCAAAATAACACCGGCAGTAGACCAGAATAATAGGGCAGAACCAGAAAAATGATACATTTCTAACACTACAATTTCTGCAGTACTGGAGAAGAAATGTGAAGGAAATATGCATCTTTCTTGTCACAATTTGCAACAAGAAAATACACTGCTGACATATTTTGGACAAATTCTGCACCGTATTTTTTAGAGGTTATTTTTACATTCCCAACCTTGCAATGATGAGTACTTTTTAGACACCAATGGCTCAAGGGCAGCAATCTGTGTCTGTACAACACCAGTCTTGAATGGGAAACTTTGGTTCCTGCATGACAATAAGCTGACAACAATTTTAAGGGAATACATGCAGCATGGCCCCAATGCGAAAGAGGGGACTAACCTCAGAACCACAAAAGGATCTTTCTGTCTATCATTTTCCTAGGAGGAAGTGAACACTGGTTACACATTGGCATACTCACAGCTAACTGATTTCCAAACTGGCTTCTGCCCAGGAAGCTGGATACCATTAGAAGGAACTGGTGACACTGGAACTGTCTCAAATGTGGGCTGATAGGCAAGGAAAAATGATCAGACTGCAGTGAAGGTAAACGTCTATGGACAGAAACTGCTACAGTTTAAGCAACAGCGTTATCATTCTCAGCTTACACTCTTTTGCCAACTTTGAACAACCTGTAGTGATTTGCCAGAGCACATTTTTCATAGCCAAGCCTGAGAATTAATCTTCCCCAGGCTGCACAGATTTGGATCATGTTGAGGTCAGTAATATTGCAGCTCGCGGTAGTTAATGAGTCCTGTCCTATATAAAGAATGAAATTAGCAAAGTAAATTGCTGTACATAATTGTACTAAGTGAAAGGTCCTTGTCAAATTGTAATCCATCCTGCTTTTAATCATTTTGGCCACAAATCTTTTTGAGGACTCTCTGACACATGTCAAGCATCCGCTGCTCCCAAGCACCTGTCAGAAACCAGGCTGTTCAACTCCTTTCAGGATTTGAGCACCAGCAAATTATTAATGGATGGCTGTCCTCCCATAGGTTATATGCTAACACTTCATCAGTAAACTGAAAAAACAGGTTTTTTGGGAAAAAAGACCTTTTCTATAGTCAACTTCATTTCTTTCTGCTCCAGAAATCATTCTGCTCTGTGTGAAAATGGGGGAAGCACGTGTGGCACAACAGAGAAGGGGTTCTGAAGTCCAGGGGGTGACTTTCAAGCACTGTCACCTCTTCTAGGCAGCTGAGTTTTGCCCTTGTTCTCAGCAGTTTTGCGATTCATCATAAAGACAAATCTAAGTGTGTGCACGTGGGGAGTAGCAGCTCATCTGCACATTCTTGAGTTAAAAAAAAAAGGTCAGGAATTTAAAAAATATTCTGAAGGGTACAACTACAATGCCCCAAACCAGCCTTGCATTTTTTCATCTGTCTTTGCTTGGAGCCCTTGGAGCCCCCCTTTCTCAAACCTGCTGCCTCACGCCCATGAGCCTGATGGAGCTGCCCCAGCTTTCCAGCTGAACCTGCAGCTGAGGGCCTAGATGAGCCCAGAACAGCTGCTCTTTAAATTGCTCTTTAAATTGCTAAATCGGCTGTTTATCAACAAACATCAATGCCTTGGGGCAGAAATTTTGTCTTCCCCGTTTGTAGCTAATGCACTGGAGCAGCATTCAAGCCACTAAAAAATGCCAGATACTTAAAAGACAGGCAGCTCTTCCAATTGGAAGCCTGAAATAATGTTGCAGTTGTTTTATTCAGTCTTATCCTCAGCTATTTGGGTAACAAAGTCAAATGTAACATGAATAAAATATCTCCTGAGAGAGTACATTCAATGGCCTGCAAAACTGATAGCAAACAGGATTTGAGTCACATGGACTTCCTTTGCCAGAAGACTATAACGACCATGGATTTTTTTAAAAGGAGAACTGTAGGATGCTTTTATGATAAAATCCCACAACATTTACACAAAACGTTTTAGGACATAAAAAAATGAGATAAATTTCAGGTGAGAGTATGGAAGTGAAGGGGACAGTTGAACTTGCCTCAGGAATTTGGGAAAATCAAACATAAATGTAGCTGTTCTGGTGGTTAAGCTCCAGATGGAGAAATTAATGGTAAACATTAGCAACTGGCTTTCACTGCTCAACATGTCTGACCCTGCGAACAGTATTCAGCATAGATTTCCAGTGAATCAAGTGTATTAAGAAAAAAAATAATCCTTCCAGCTTTGTTACACAGGTGAAATTAATAGTGACGCAGCTGCGGCAACCAGGTTTGGCTAAGCACCGTGGAGCTGGTGGAGGGGAGCTCACAGCACAGCTCTCTCTGCCTCACACCCAGCAGCGCTTGCAAGAGCCTGCGGGCTGCTCTAGCCTGTGGCAAATTAATATCATGAACCATGTACAATATCAGGGGTAGCTACAACCACCGTATTCTTGATCTTATTTCCCAGCCTTCACAGGGAGAGCGTATAAAGAAGCCAAATCTCTGTCTTTTTTGTGAAAATCTCTTCCAAACAGGACCAGCAACCCCTCCTCCCTCTCTTTTTTTAATCTTAGGATAATATGATACAAAGAAAGGGAAGACTGGGAATAAAGGCTTTTTAAGGCATGAATTTTCAAGATCCAGATTGTTTCTGTAGCAAAAAAGAAGATTAAAAAACTTTGGAAGCTTGTGTCTTAATGAATGTGAAAGGCCAAGAGTCAAATTGTGTCCTTAACTAAATCGGGACAGCTTTATTCATTTGGCTGGGGCTCCAGTGAAGGCAAGACTTCTCATATCCTGATTTCTGACTGAAAGTGATTCATTAGACAGTTCTCATTATCCGATACTAAAAATGAGCCCAGTGTTTACTGGCATAATGTACACAGGAATTTCCAATGGGAAGAGGAAACCAGAAGAGCAAGGAAAAGATGGAGATGAGGTAGATAGTTCTTTAGTAGCTACCCTCGTTGTAGAAATGTTAAAACAAATCATTGGAGCACCAAAGTGACCAAATTCTATTGCCAGCTCTGCAGTTAAGGGAAATAAAGGCAGAGGAGGATAGCCTTACAGCTCCGGACAGGACACAAGTTGCCCATGCTTTGGATATACTCATATTTCCAAGCACTATCATCACAAATGCCTTTTCATGCAAATAGCTCTGGGTTAGTTAGTGATTCTTCTTCAATAAGGACATGATTTTCTCATGCATTGCTCAAGTAAAATGCTCCTAAAACTCTTGAAGAGTTTTAGCTGATCACAACGTACAGGGTTGGGCTGTTAATGAGCATGATGCTTCGTTTCCTCCCTCCAATAATAAAATCAATGTTTCCCCCCCAATTTGTATTCTGTTGTTGATTTTTCTAGGCTTTGAGCACTAGCAGAGCCGATAGCTTCTGATGGAAGCAGCGGGGTACCAGCAGTAAGGAAAATCAGGCCACTGTGATTAATAAATCATCCAATTTAAATCTCCGTTGTGTGGCTGTCAGTCAAGCCTGCTGCGTGTAGGCCTGTCTGAAGAAGAGCAGAGGCACCTTAGCTGGGGCAGGCTGCTCCACCGAGGCATCACTCTTGGAGGGGTGAGGTACCGCGGGTACTGCATTCTGTGCCTGGGATCGCAGTACCTTTCCAGGGTGGCCAGCAGGAAAAAAAAAAAAAGAACAAACCACAACCCCCCAAAAAGGAGACATGGCATTATTTCCTTTCATTTCAGTCCACTTGGGCTGTTGAGGGAAGACTCCTGCCCTGAGGGGATAGACCTTAAAGCAGGGTGAGGGAAAAGCACCCTTTGCTCTGTGTTGACCAGCACAGACATTGGCCACCGGGCAGTAATAGCAAAATATCTAGTAAGCAGGTTTTTTCAGAACAGAGAAAAGAAACTGGGGCAAATCTATCTTCCCCACCCCTCTGGATGACCACTATCTATGCTTCTTCAGTTGTTCAGGAAATCTCATCTCAGGTGATCCTAGTGAGATAATCGCCTTTTCTGTCATCATTAGCCACAGAAGAGAGTAATCCTTCCTGTGACCCATCCCTCTAGGCTTCTGTAATTGCCTAGGTTGTTGGGAAGAAGATGTAAGTCCATCCTCCTAATGGGGAGGATTATAGAGTTAGGTGAGGCAATTAGAGCTGTTTTGCCATTTGCAACATGTTTACTTCTTCCATTCCCACCTGAAAAACAGGATGGGAAAGCAAAACTCCTGCACATCATTTCAAGCTGTCTTTTTACCAGCTTCTCTTCAGCAGCTTTGCTGAAAAGATTTGCCCCTCCCTGTTCCCTGTTGCTTTTCTTTTTTTGGCTGGGTGGTTTTTATTCCAGATCGCTTTCCAAAACTGATTCCTCACAAAGTTTCGCTGATAGCTGTAGTGCCATGCCTGGAGAGGCAGCAGAGCGTGAAGGGCTGCTTCAGCTGACACCCCCTTACAAAGGGCTGCTCAAGAAACCCTCAGTTTGGCACACACCACCTCCCTCCCCCTGGCAATGCAACCGTCCCGGAGGAGCTGGTAATTAGGACAAACTTTCTAAATCCCATAATAAGCAGCAGAGATAGGAGCAATGGTCAATGGGAATGCCCAAACGGTGTTGGGAACCTTGCAGGCTTTTAGAAATAGAATCTGTTCTGCAGCCCTTTGGAGGGAGGTGATGGTGTGCTCTGGAGCCGAATTGGTGTGTCTGTGTTTAACATTTAAGTAAGCATCCTGCAGAACTGCATATTTTTGTGGGAAGAAGAATTAGAAGTCTTAATTACTTCTTCAGTCTTATCTTTCAGACTTTCAAAATGCAGAACTAGTAGGTGAACTGAATTTCAGAAGAGGTAAATGGCAATGGCTCTGAAGCGCCTGATTCCTTTAGCAAGTGAGAAACAGAGGTGAAAAATAAGCAGGTCAAAATCAGATCAATAACATGCCCATCTGAGAGAACAAGTACCACATTTATTTGGCTGGTTGAAATTATTAGGAAACTTAGGCTTTATTGCAATTTCAAAAAAATTTAAACATATTAAGGTTTACAGATACTTGAAATGGGAGAAGTGTGCTCATCTAATAAGAAGTGCCATCAACTCTTTAATGTTCATGCAAAGATGTCTGAGGATTTCTCATGCAAAAAAGTCTGCCCACAGGAAACTACTGGATGCTTCTGGATGTATTTGTGGCGTACGTGCAAGAGGTTCAAAAGACCCCAGATACTTAATTTGGAGACAAATAAGTTAACTCCCCAGCCATTATGTCTTTGTAATTTCAATATAACTATGCAGCTACAGTATTATCTCCCAATTTTTTGTTTTAAATTCATCCAGGATGCCAAGCCTTGAGGAGAAGGTAGGACCAATAGCAAAGGATAAAATAATTTCATAATGAAAAAGAGTTTCTTGGAGTTTCGTAATGGCAAGAACTTTAACATTAATTTCAAAGGTGAGCTTGTGAGCTTATTGTCAACTCTCATTGAAGATAGCATGAGTGACATGTAAAGTCATGCGTGTTGCTTTGAGCAGTGGACTAAACTCGCACAGCTGATTGCATTCACCAAAATCAATACGTGTAGGATAGGAATTGGTGCGTTTAGAGCTATACTCAGGGAAAAGCGGATGAAACCACCAGAGGCGATGCTCATTTCTGAAGCCATGAAGCAAATGAACAGTTAATAGATTTTCATTTGCTACAGAAGTGAAATGTAACTGCCAGTGTACCAGTTGCAATCATGCTGGCAGGTGTTTAATTGCTTATGCATGTTTGAACCCCAGTTGCTTCATTAGAGAAGTTTTACTTCACCACTGAGACTACTGAGTAAATAGCAAGTGTCCCCAGAAGCCAGCAAAAATTTGAATAGCTGCCAAGAGTAACTCACCAATTTCCAAAAAATAAGGGAGTAAATGTTAGTCTTGATAGGAGATTGCAGGAGGAACGCTGGCAACAGATACAACGTTATGTTACAGGCTAGTTGCAAAACTGTGCACCATCTATTTAATTTGCCTTCTTCCTTTCCTCTCAAAATGTAGTAAATACAGCATTAAAAGTCTGGACTTAGTGTCAGGTACTGCTACTGGCTGTCTGTACATTGTCGGCAGAAAAGGGTTACTGTCTGGTAGAAGCTTTGACGAGCTACTTGCAAAATGCCCAAAAATTAAGCTCAAAAGCATTTGCTACGGTGCATTGGCTACTTACAGAAGAGTCATTGGTGCCAAAGATGTCTCGCACATCCCGGACTGTGTGCTTGTTCTTCTTCCTCAGGGTCTGAGTGTAGGTGTTGTACCTCTTCTGTACGGCGGCGGCTTGAGTTCGGGTCAGAGTGGACAGCAGGGCTTGGCCATCCTCCTCTTCAGCTCCCGAGATCAACGTAGACAAACCTACATCTTGCAGCCATTCTGCCTCCAGCTCCCCTTCTGCAGAGGAAGAGAGCGTGTTACCAGGCCTGGCGCAGGAGGAAGAGGGGGCTGAAGGAAGGGAGGTGGCACGGAGGATTGCCACTTCCAATCTTTCTTAGGCCACAAATGTAAGTTAATTTAGTTTTATCAACAATTTGGCAATCTCTGCACAGGAGAGGCTTAGGAGAAGAACAGAAGAGGTATTTTTAACCGGTGCATCAACACACTCGTGTGAAGAAGGCAGCAGAGTGCTCAGCCTGACACAGCAAGGTTGCTGAAAACTCATTCATTCAAGAATGTAAATTGCCTTGGTTAGCATTTATACCACATTGTACTGGATGAAACCATTTCACAGGTCAAAATTAAATTGGTATTCCAATTAAAATAAGCAAAAATACTGAAGTGGTGTATCCAATAGAATAACATGTTTGCACACTAAAGATGAGATTTAAGATACCAAAGTCAGCTGGAAATCAGACACGCGGTGAAGATGCCACACTGAGAGAAGTGTGATGTTCACCTAGTCCAATAGCCTGTTTTGAACAAGGCGGTTAAGAGCCAGAGCTGCTCACTAAAGAACAAGGGTTGGCTAGGGTAGATGTCAAAGTGGTCAGGTAGGGGTGGAAGATGGAGAAATAGCTATCCTTGCATGCCAGGTATCATCCTGTTTTCTAATAATAATTAAAGACTGGCTAGCACTCTATACCCCAGAATTTCTTCGTATCTTGATTAGTGACTAATATCTTCTTGAATCCTGTTCAGTACCTGCTTCTCAACTGGTTCAACATGGCAACTGGTTCCATAGTGAGATTATGCACTGTGTGAAAAAGCCTTTTCTTTCCTGGCTATATTGGACATGGGGGAAGCTTCTGTCATCTTCTCACAGAGTCACCCCTGCAGCCCCCCACTACCAAACCCTTGCCACACAGTCTCAATAAAGGGCTGCAGCTTGCTACCTGTTACATTAAATGTCACTGTAGGACAGGAAGAAGCTCCCAGTCTACCTTCTCTAAATCATTTAGTAATTTGAAATTTTGCTGTCCTTGACTTTTTATTTGTCTGCTTTTTAAAGTAAACAGTCATAGTCTTTTAAAATCTCTCTTCACAGCGGAGATTTTGAGGGCCTTCAGTTTAGTTCTGTGAACAATCCTAGCTCTGCTTGAGACAAGACAATAATTGCATTCCAGCTTTGACTGAAGAAAAGGTATTACAAATAAACATGTCAAACAGGAAATGGATTAATTTGCAGCATGTTCTATAAAACAACTAGTGAATGCGCTTATTGTTCGTGTCCCAGCACTGGTCTTAATGGCAGGTTGGTATTTTCACTCTCCCTTTATTGCCTTTTCTTGACACCAGAATGCAGGCAGATTGATAGATACCAGTTCGCTGCACTTTGGCAGTTAGATACACAAAAAAGAAAATTACAGGGCTGGACCGTAAGGACAAGTGAAAGCATCTTACACATGTGCCTCCACTGACTTCATTGTTAACTGCCTTGTCTCTTTACAAAGCTCTACAAAAATATCTGCTTCTAAACCCTCTACTTTCTGTTAGATGGGGTGTGAACAGCCCTGTATCCTGTGAAACAGCTTTTCTCTGCTCAGATGCTTTCTGCATCCACAGATAGGATGACAGGATTTTCCTTTCCCTCCTTTGTAAGCTTTGAACCGATGGTTCTTCTGCTGTCCTCACTCTTCTTTCTAACAAGGTCTCATTTCTGTGTGCCGCTGCTCTAGCCACATCCATTCATATTCCAGTTTCTTAATTATATTCATTTTGGCTTCTGTCCTGACATATTCTTTCCAAGAATTTAGTTTTTAATCAAACTTGGCTTTCATGATGCTATGAAAAATAGTAAAGCAGACATGAAATTGTGCCTGTTTACCAGCCACCCCTGTGACTTGTTTTCTCTGGCTGTTGCCCCTTTCCTGTTCCAACCACTCACAAACAATAGACTAAGAAATAACGACAACAACCAGAGGAGTAAAACTATTAAAGAGAAGGAATTTCTGCATAAAAAAAACCCTCAAAATTTTATGACACATAGGTTTAAATAAGGGCTGAAAGAAAAACATGTTGTTTTACAAAATGTTATTTTTATAGTGGTAGCTACTTATACAGCAGGGTCTTGATACTGTGTTTGATTCTGCTCCACCTGAAGACAAAGAGATAATCAAGAGGGTTCCATCTGGTTGGTAATTCTCTTTTTCCCCGTAGAGATTGCCAGGAAAGAGGTATGCCTTTCTTTGAATTCCAGATATAACCTCAAATAACTCACAGCATCCCAGCCTTGTAACACTAAGTGTTAAAGCAGTTCTGCACATCACTGCCATCTTAAATACCCCATGACTTCCTTTCCCCTACATTTTCATCCCTTATATCACTTGTTATGATCTTCTGTTCTTTCTTAACCTTAGTTACTAACATCAACAGAGTAAGTGTGCTGATGTCTTCCCCTTGCATGTGTAGTCTGGCAAAAAAAAGCTTTGTGGTTTCGACAATATCAGTGGTGCCTGTCTGCTATCACCCTTTGGCTTCCTTCCTAAGGATTCTGTACCTCTTTCTCTCAAAGACAACTCAAAAGGGTGATGAATATTTGGGTTTTTTTTTCCCTGAGGACTTCTACATCGATTCGCAGTGTTTTGATCCTTGGCAAGGAGTATTATCCTATTAGGAGTTTAACAGAATTCACTGTTATTTCCAAGATTTATAATCCCAGACTTAATATATTCCTGAAGTTAATAACTAGAACAAACACTGCCTGGTTAGGTGTGGATGTATGCAATATATATGTATTTAAAACAACAGTATGAAGGTAAACGAAGTGTGGAGATGTATTGTATTTTACCTTGCAGTCTCATTTTTAATTCCAGACAGAGGGGAAAAAAAATCAATGCAATGTAATGAGGTGTAATCAGACAAAAGTTAACATGGGACTGCAGCAGAACTAGCACTGTTGTGAAGATTTAGCTCAGCCATGATGAAACTGATGGAAAAGTTTCTGAGAACGTGGAAAATGGGCTCCTGTATGGCCTTGTCCTACTAACTTATCCTACTAACTTGGTAACTCACAGATATGTGACATTCCCCTGCCCATGCAGACAAGTCAGGGACACCCAGTTCATGCTGACAATTGCATGAAGGAGACACCACGAGGTTCACAATCTCTTTCTGGGGTCTTCATGATCAGACAGGAATTTTCCCAATAAGGTCAAACTGATTGAGGCAGATTGCTTTTCTGCCTTCCCATAACAATAACCATAAAGTTCCAATGTTACACTTTGATTTATTTTTATTTGAGACCACAGGCCAGCACAAAGAAGTGCACTTTGGATTTAAGCTGCCAGACCATAACCCTCATAGCAGACCAACACTTTTGCTTCCAGTAGAGCCCTGCCTGGAAACTAGTGAGTGGGAGGTGTTCCCCGTGGAAACGGTACATGGCTGGAGCTAGATACCTCTGTGTGGGATACTTATCATGACTGGTTACATATATGGTTGCTTAATAAACTAGCACCCTTTCCCCCTGCTCACTCTTCTTCCTGGTAGCAGAATTAATGACATCCCATTGCACGTCAAGGTAAGAAAAATACATCGTCACTCGTGTTAATAATTGTATGGAAAGAACACACCATTGTTTCAAAATCTATCCCTAGATCAGTAGTTACCAGATTAGTGGCCCTGATCCACAGATGGGTTGCAGCAGTTATCAGTGGGTCATGGCCTCAAAAGAAATTCACTTTCATCCTATAGTAACACATGATATTTTGGGTTGCGCAATATAATGCATTTGTAAGTTGGGTCATAACTGGAAAAAAAAGAGAACTGCTGTTCTAGATGTTATCAAATCATCTAACACAAAGCTGCTAACCATCTAACAAATCATCTAACAACAAGCTAGTGCAGACTATTACATGTTTTTCCAAATACATTACGAAGAAGAAGAGGGGGAAACATTAAGGTAACAGAATGAGGTAGTAATACCTTCAGCATAATTTGTATAAGTGATGAATGAATTTTGACAAGTGGGGAGTCTGAATGATATAGGCATACATTTATTCACTTATTTCTAATCTCTCTTTGAATTACTTCTAAATTGGACTATCTCAGAGAAACAGGCCGTTACCAAATTTCCGATAGCAGCAAATGGTATCTAACTAAAAACTGCTTCAAGATTTTTCATAACTTCAGCATTATATCCCACCAAAAGCCAGAAAGTTGAAAATTCCAGTATACTAAATGAACTTTTTGGTCCTTTTATATATTTTTGTTTATTTTATTTAATGCAGAAGATGAAGTTTTCATTTAGTGTCTCTCTCTTCTGAATTACACCATATCTCTCCTCCTGAAGTACAAATAAAATTGGTGCAAAAAAACCTGCTTCAGAAGTCAATTAGCAGCCCCAGTGCATAAACCAGATTGAATTATTGTTTCTCTCCAGTGATCTCTCATATGTTGACTGCGATGGTCGGCAGTAGAGGTACAATGATCATAGACCCAGCCTAGCACTTTTGCTCATACTGGGTGAGAGTAGGAAGGAGACCAGGGCATCACAAAAGAGAGGAGGCAAAGCCAAAGTGTGAGGAAGAAGTGGTGTTTGTATGCTCACCATCAGCAGGTTTGAACTCCAAGAGCGTTGCTTCTTCAGACCCATCTTCACTGCTCTCCTTGATGCTCTCCACTTCGCACCAGAAGTCCTCCATGGAGGTGCTGTCCATGGAGGCCTGTGAGTTGGAGCGACTGAATGCAGGAGGAGGTGCCGACTCATTGGAAAGCATCCTGTTAATTCTTCGACAACGAGGGAGAGACTTTCTGAAAAGAGATAGAGATGAAAGTAAAAATACTCTGTCTTTCTGCCATGCTAACTTGTACCACACAGACAAAGCACACAGCTAGGGCTTCAACCGTGACTGTACCGGGGAGCAGGGAACAAGACTTTGAAGGCCAAGTGCACAGTTCTGGTGGTCTTCATGATCTCTGTTGCTTGTAACTGTTACGGCTGGAAATTTATTTTGCATTTAATGATCTATCTCTTTAATAGCCTTTAGTGTTTTACACCCTAGAGGGAGGCTCAGGAGATGCAATTTCTGTTTCTAACTCTGATGATACCCATCTAATGAGACCCTGGAAAAGTATTTTAACTTCTTTGTGCCTCAGTTTCTCTTTCTATCCCTTTGTGTTTTGCTTGCTGACTGAAATGCTTCTGTGCAAACCTCTTTGGGGATAAATTATCAGAGTTGGGAACCCCGAAATATTTTACAAACTCATCTTGGCTCCAAAAAGAATTAAAAACTTGAAATATTTTAATTCAGAAGAATACTTAACTGTGATTTGAAAATCCTTTCAAAAATAATCCATTTAAAAAATGAAATTAAAATAAATGAAGTCTTAACAAAATTTGTCTTTGAAGTGAAATAGTACGTTTTAGGCCAAACAGAAGGTTTTGATCACAGATTCAAAAAAAATTATGATTCACTAAAAATCAAATTTCAAGTGACGGTTCAATAGAATGATGGAATCAAAACAAAGAAGTCTGTTCCTTACTCCTTTGTTCTTGTCTTTTCCCACTGTAAATTCTTGCAGCTGAAGACAGTTATACAAGTTCATACAAAATCTTGTAAAATACCTACCACAAAAGTCTTGTCTGACTTTGCTCTTTCACATTATTACGATTGCAATACTGTAAGAAGCTTTTGTAAGTGTAATTAACAGTAGTTACAGTAAACAGTAATACTAATCACAACAATATTTGTACAAAGGAGTCAGAAGGTAACGTAATTACGGCAGAGCTAGACTACAGGAATTAATGGAAAATTCTGTCATAAGGTCTTCTGGCCTTCACTTATCTGAATTAATTCAAATGCAGTTTCCCTTTCTCTTCCTTTTCTTTATGGCACCATCCTGCCAACAAGCCTTTGTTTAAAACCACAGGCATCACTGTTACTCCACTGAAAAAAGAGATACTTCCTTTTCAGTGTTTCCCTCCTTGTCAAAGTTTTCGTAATGGATGTGTAAACAATATATTATTTAACAACGCTGACTGGACGTGCTTTCCCGCTTTTGCGCTGGTGCCTCTGTTGCATCCCCCTTGCCAGCCAAAGGCTGGCTGCTTCCCCAAGGCTCCTGGAGCCTCCTCGCTTCGTCTGGGTGGTCCCAGGCCATTCCTTCTGGGTTAGGTCTGAGCCCAAGGTTGGGGGGGGGCCGCGGTGGAAACGATGGAGCACAACAAACACAGCTGTGGATATTATCGGAGATTTAAAGGGGCACAGCTCAGGCCTTTGCTCCCTGTTTGATCACGGGGAGGTGTCATACAGACGATTCAGCTGCCAAACCGGCCCGTGTGCTCATGGTCAGCTGCTGGGAAGCAAAGCTTTCTGATGGGTGGCAACGTTTCAGCAGAAGATAATGTACCATGGTGCTGGGCAGACACGTCCTCCAGGAAGAGAAGTGTTATCTGTCTTCAGTGTTTCTATCCATTTTTTCCTCATAAAGAGCAAATGATTATTTGCTTTTAAACATAGTGCTGAAACTGTTACTGTTTTAATTAGAACAAGCCACGACTGCCAAATCTGAGAAGAATTTGTGACACGAGTGTGATTACAGCTATTTGAGTGCTTTCCGTGTAGGTCTCCCTCTGGGGAGACGCTAGTTTTTCAGTCGGCTTTTGTTTGCAAAGCCTCAGATTACTGGGGTACCTGATAAATCACAGTTACTGTAATTATGAATCTGGAAGTGGCGGCCTCTAGTTTTTTATGGATTCACCTATCTTTCTTCCCTGCATCAGCAAGGGGGGAAAAAAAAAATAAAAATGCAAGTCTCACAGGGCTTAAGTATTATGAGTTAGTACTGCACCGAGCGTCCCCAAGCGGAGGTTGTAACCCGCGGAGGCAGAATACCTGAGGAGCAGCCAGAAAAATCCCACCTCTTCAGCTGGGAGCTGGTGGGGACGGGGGAAACAGCTCCCGCCAGCTGGTTGCTGACTGCTGTGAAAAGCTCCGCTCTTGTGTTTAAAAGGTGATAGAGAGCACAAATAAGGAAAAAGGCAAAACTTCCTGGCACTCTTAATGGTGTTTGGGGCCCCTTTTCACTGGGCGCTGTGCAAGCAGAGAGAGAGAGGCCAAGGCCTGGTGTCAGGGGTGCTCATCTCCCACCCCAGCCTCCTCTGTGGCCTGGGGCTCTGCCTGAGCCCCCCACGCTGCTGCCCACTCAGCAATCCATATTCCTGCTCCATACAAACCTTCGTGAAAAAATAAGTCCCTACCTCTGCTCTACAGCACAGCCCAGAGCTCCCACAACACCAGCAATCATAAGGAGGAATGCTCTCGTCAGTTGGGAATCAAACACGTGCTGGTACGAGAAGAGGGCTTTTTCCCTGATAGCATCACTGGCTCCCATCTTTTAGTCATGGTCAGGGAATTTAAACATTTCCTGCCCTCCCAGTGTGAAACTTGACCATGACCCTTGAGCCCTTCACGCACCACACCAGACTGATCCTTGGGCTTTGACTCCATCAGCACTTCAGCTAGCTCAAACTAAGGCTTTTTATTTCACCATATTAGGAAGAGAGAGGCTTGGCGGGTTGTTTCTTTTCTCCCCACAGTGAGTATGCTATTTTGTAATATTATCATACCAAAAAGTTAAATGCAAAACAGACCACGTAGCATGGCAACAACTGCTGTGACAACCAGATTTACCAAATACATCTAAGGTTCCTGGGTAATTACCGTGCATTTACAACAAAATTAAAAATACAGAGCTTATTTGGAAAATCAGCTGAACAAAGTCTCCTGAGAACCTCATATATGAGGCTTGTTATCTCAGCCCGGATTAAGTCAAGCTGTGTAAAATTCCTGTAACAAGAAAGGTTAGGCAGAGGTGCTTTATCCTTATTGGTAAACAGCTGAAGCTTGCTTCCAGGTGGTCTGGTACAAACCTTCTGCAATTATTCTGAGTCTGCCTATTAAAAGCTCACATGTTTGAAAAGACCTCCAACTGCTGTTTTGACCCATATACCTGTGGCTCTTGTCCTGGAGGAAGTGGTCTTGCTTTTATGTGATAATGGCAGTTGTCTCCATTTCCTCCAGCCAAAGCTGCTCAAAACAGTTTCAGGAAAAAAAAAAAAAAATCCTACTGAGGAAGCAAAGCATATTCTTCACCACTTTTAATTCATTCTTGAAGGACACTGAATGAACACTGACTCAGCAAGCTGCCTGCCTGTCTCAGAAATAGCTCAACAAGCCCCAGTTGCCCGTTGCCTGGGAACTCTCCTAGCAGAAAACCTGTTCCTGATACCTTTTTCAACCTCAGGGCTTTCTAGCTTGTTTGCTCTTTTTCTCAGTGTCTGTAGAAAAGTTTACAAGAATAAATTTTTTTCACTGAGCCTGATCTGTTGTTCTTACAGAAAATTTGAAAGCCAGTCTTATTAGGTAAGTAGGAATCATGAAGCTCATGCTCAGTTTCATTTGCTCCCTCGCACACACGGGCAGTGGTGAGCTAATCTGAAAGGCTGACTAAATTAAACACAGGAGGGATCTCAGATCCTGGCTTCCCAGATGGAAAATGTTGGGAGAGAAGGACAAACCTTAAAGCACCGAGAGAAAATTACAGTGACTTTACAGAATGAGCTGAAATTGTTTTCAGGGTGGAATTAAAAAAAAAAAAAAAAAAAAAAAAAAAAAAAAAAAAAC